>ML779595.1:1311548-1356954 GCA_009831015.1 Picea engelmannii
AAGCAATCATACACAGGGCAGACCTGGAGCGTATTCAGGTCAATTAGTTAGGTGTTTACTGTTTATGTTAAATAGTTTAATATAAAAGTTAGTTTAGTTAGATTTATATTACATTGTTTAATATCAGTAAGATAGATTAGATTATTTAATTTCAGTAGTTTTTATTTTTTTTTCATAAAATATAAAAGACAAAAATAGATTCTTGGTTGTCTTAGGGCAGTGAACACATGAGTTTCGCAGGTTTTAATCAAATCTGTAGTTTGTCCATATTGTACATTTGTGAATAGGGAATAACATGGATGACAATTAAGTAGTTGATTTGAGTTATTATAATCATAGTTAGTATTTTGTATATATAAGTAGTTAGTAATTCATAGTTAGATTAGCATAGTTAAGTTAAGTTTGTTTTATTAGTTTCTAGTTTCCTCTATTTAGTTTAATTTCTTTTATTTAGTTAGTTTGTTTGTTTTAGTTTCTTTTATTAGTTTCTAGTTTCCTTAGTTTAGATGATTTAGCTCAGATCACTTTCTCTTTGGTTTCCTTACGAGACCTTAGAGCGGCCAACGGAGCCGTTAAACTCGTCAGGGTGGTCCATACCAAACGGCTTGGGTTATTTAGACAACCTCGGACCGATTCCACTCTCCCAGTTGACAGATGGACTGTTTCGCCCGTCAACAGATCTGTAAGGCTATTATACATAAATATCAATCTACTCCGGTAACCAACACTTTCTAAAAGCCTGATCATTTCCCCAAATTCCGACGGGACTTCCCTATTTAATGTTGTATAATAACATTCTTTTGAATGCAAGCTGAGAATCATAAGATCTGTTGAACATCCTAGGGTCGTTTTGACTGTCTTAAAGCGTCCCCAAAGTTAGTAGTGAGAAAGGGAAAGTTGTGAAAGTGACTTCAGTTGTGTTTGGAAAGAGTATCTGAGTTTGAAAAAAAAAAAAATTGAAGTACAAAACGAAGTTTTCCCTCCCTTCTATCTTTTTCCTTGAATTTTTCTGTTGATTTTAGCCTGTGACTCCATTTACCCAATATTGGAACCTAGTCTACTATTCTTCCCTCCTCACAGGAAGGGGGGATCCTTAGTTGGAGCCTATATGTTGGAGCCGCCCTTGCTTTTACCTTGTGCAATTTTCAATTTTTGATACTTGAAGTCTAAAGTTGATTTTCTTTTTTCCTTCCGAGATTTTAAAACTCTGAAATCTTGTCGCCTGGACAGAAATGCTTTTCCACTTTTAAAAAACAAATCCATTTCCGCAAGTATGTTTGCTCTTTTGTTTTATTTCGGGATATCGCAAGTTGGATACTTTAATCTTTGAATTCACAAGTCCCGAGTCGCGAAGCTGCGAACTCATCTTTAATTTTCACCCAAGACATTAACTAGGGTAAAACCATTAATCCATGTTTAGACGTCATCGGGGTTTCGTGCCTCGGCATTCGTCAAACCCAAGTTTCTATTCTTACAGCCCCGAGAGCCGAGAACGCGATAATTTTTGTAACCTTGGTCAAGGATTAATGGTAAAAAACTAACCATGGTTAAATTTAGTTTCTCGGCGCTTCGCCACTCAGTACTTTCTTTCATAAAGTTAAGGCGCCTAAAACCCCGACTCACGAGGTTGCGAGATGATTATAGAAAGATTAATTAGTAGCCTAATCTAATATTTGCTTCCCATAATGTGAGCCTTAATTATCGCCACATCGCGATATCGCGACTCGGCATATCATTCTCCCAAAAATCTGTCTTCAAAGTTCCGAGTCGCGATATGGCGAATAAATTAATTATATAATTAAGGATGCGCCAAATCACGGTTACTGTTAATTAAGCTAAAATCGGCACTCGCAGTCTCGCGAGTTGAAGAGTCAAAATGTTAAAAGGAAATTCACGATGCAGCGAACGGCAAGAAAATGATTTAAGTTGCTAAGATTTGAATTTTTAAATTAAAACAAGATACGTCCTGCACATCGAGGTTTGCACACTTCACGAGGTAGCTACTTGCCCTCCATAACCCGACTGCCTGTCAAGCCGCCGAACATTGATGACATTAATGAAGAATTAGGGTAAATCCATGAATAAATAAGATCGGATTTATGCAATAAATTTGTTTCTATTTGCGATCTGACAGACTTATTTCAAATAGTACAGAGTTTTCAAATATATACAAGAGTTTCATTCTATTTTAAACATTTCTCATAAGCGCACAGAGCTCACCTTTCTCCGAGTGAACTAATTTATGCATGTATACACAGGTCTATTACAGAAGAGCGAAAAATCAAGCTTCAGCCATGGCTCCACGGAAAGCTGCGAAAGCGAATGTCGAGGTTGCAGCGCAGGGTTCAGACAACATCTCAGATACTTCACCTCGGACTGGTGGCTCAGTACCTAGCTGGTTGTTTGTTTTAGATATTCTGCAATCTGAGTTGGTGAACTATTCAGACTTCAATGACAATGATAACGAAAAGGACGACCTGAACACTAAATACAAGATAGTTGTTCAGTCTGGTATGCACCGGGTTGCAACCAGACCACGGTTGTTCCCATACTATGACATGATCCGATGGGCATTGGATCATATAGACCTGCCCACCAGAACTATCATAAATGACCAACGGGTCATGGTCGGGACGTTTAGACCGGAGCATATCCAAACCATGTATAAGCTCCCAACAACATCTGAATACATATATGATGCTGAATTCCTGGAGGAATTCAAAAAGAAGGAATGCACTGAATATGACAAAACCATGCCTGGTTTGATAAAAGATTGGGTTTCGCGCTCCGCGAAATTCAGAGCAAATGACCAAGGCATGTATTCAATTGCTTCGCTGGAGCCACAGTATATGTATGTGGCGATGATGACATGCAGACTATTCGGAAAGGAGGATACATCACATTTCTACATTGCATGGGTACCTCTTATATTTCGGGTAGCAGAAGGTTGCTCATTTAATTGGGAAAAGATACTCTTGGATAGTTTGTTCAACCGGATCACAGAGTACCGGGATCAGAAATCAAGCGGGACACCGTCCTCTTTCTTCATGTCTGCATACATTATGGACGCGATATGTTCTATGACACCATTCCCTCTGATGAACTGGGCTTGGAATCCACTCCAAGAAAAGCCTGTACATGAGTATCACGACAAACTGTGGGAAAATAAAGCCAACAAATTTATTTATGAGATTTTCAACTGGGTGATGGTGCCCCTGCACATCGCCATTTTTGGTCATTCGCCACCTCGCATCTCGGATAGCATTGCTGCAAATCTGAGTGGTATCATGGACTGGTACGTAGAAACAGAGTTTTCCTATTTCAGAGTGTTCGGATCTATTGTTCCCCCATTTGCGCTACCACTGTTCATCCCTGACAAGTGGGCCTGTCGCGAGATTGCCCGAAAAACAGTGATTGGCAGAGTGAGTAAAGAGCTCAAAGCATCATCGAAGAAGGTATGGTCATTTTTCCCTGTTCGGCTAAATTCTTATTCTTTATTGGATTTTGGGCATGCTAAAGTTGAGGCTGCAACCTTAGAAGACTTGATTTTGGTCTCTATTGAGTATAAAAAGCATGATCCTCAGAAAATTGTAAGCAACCATTTGGCAAATTGTGGGCTGAAGAATTTTGAACACGAGTGTTCACCCTTGGATGATATTTTCCGAGGGGCGAGGTCTTATGGGGAAGTGCTAGTTCGAATCCGATCTTTAGCACCCGAAGACATGGCCTCTGTTTTAAAGTTTCAAGAGCATAGACGAAGATGTCTCCCCGTTGTTCTAAGAGGTTTGGGTATTTCCAAGGATAAAAATAAGGATGCTGAAAGTTCCGAAGGTCAAATTTCTAACCCCGAAAAACTCCAAGAAGGGGAGCATGGGAAGAATCCCGAAGCAGAAGAAGAGACTACAGACCCACCCAAGGAACATAGTTCAGAGGTGGAAGTAAGAAACATAGACCCGCCAAAAAACCAGAATCCAGAGACTAAGACGAAGACCTCTGATCCTCCATAAGAGCAGGACTCAGTCGTCACACCAGGAAAGGCAGCGAAGCAGATCGGGGAACCCATCACTTCTGTCACCCCCTTGCAGTCAACACAAGGAAATATAGAAGAAGGATGGATTTTCGGTGAATAACTAATGCCTATCAGAGCAGAAGAACTCCCTCCAAATGAGTTCTTCTTTGACAAAAAGAGAAAAGCAGTTGTGAAAAGGGAGTTCTACCAGGATGAAGGATCAACTGCTAAAAAATTCAAAGTGATGACCGATGGAAAGAACAAAAAGAATGATGAATTCGCCACATAGATTGCAGGAACGCTAGGAGCATATGCGTCGGTGAATCAATTCTCGGTCGGGATGTTAAAAAATCAGCTCAAAAGAAAGAATCGCCTGATCAAGACTCTCAAAGCCAGAGTAGCTTCAGCCGCAGAAAGCGCTAAGAGTCAGGCGAGTGGGGAAATAGAATTGGCCGGACTGGCTGATAAAAAGGAAATAGAAGTCCTCAAAACCAAGTTGGAACAAGCGCATTCAGTGATCCGAGATGGTCGGACACAGGCGGGTCAGCAGAGGAATATGATCACAGAGCTGCAGGCTCAGTTAGAGGTCACTCAAAGCAGGGTGATCGACGTCGAGGGGTTTAAATCCCGAGCGATCGATATACGGAGCAGGATCTCTTCTGTATTACAGAGTCTGCTAGACAAAGTGGGAGTGATTCGAGAAGATTGCCTGTTGATGCATCGGGTTTCTGAGAATCTGACTGTCAGAGAAAGGAACGCAGAGGCTGCTCAGGTCACCTTTCAAGAGGCGATGATAGCTACTAACAACATATTTTCAGCAGAGTCTCCCGGGCTCACCATCGCTGAACAAACTAGAGGTAATATTTTGTTAAAGGATTGGGAACATAATATTACCTTAAGCAAGGAACAGGCCCAAAAAGTAACCAATTCATTAGAAGAAGCCTTCAATGCTATAGATGGCGAGCTGTTAGGAATGGAGAGTGGAGGTAACTCATAGACGTTGAGGCAAATGAATGTAGATCAGATTTTCCTCAATATGAAGGAGAAGAATGAGAGAGATTCGGAGGATATCTCTAAGACGGACAGGGTGGACATGGCTCAAGTCGACAAACACTTAATTCAACCTAGCGCACAACTCAGTGCCCTTGACATCATTGATGCACAAATGGGTGATAAGCTTCCATAGTTAGCTCGAGAATGTTATTTCACCGAGGCCAGCTGTCAAGCGGAACCTTCGCAGCTTGTATCCCAGTTTGTGTACAAATGTATCATATGCACCAAATCCACACAAAGACAAGCACCTGGCACCTTTTGAAAATAGAGTAGGAGAGATGGAGTGATTTCGCTCCTCCCAGCTGTCAAGCGAAACCTTCGCAGCTTGTATCCCAGTTTGTGGACAAATGTATCATATGCATCGAATCCACGCAAAGACAAGCACTGGCACTTTTTGAAAATAGAGTAGGACAGATGGAGTGATTTCACTCCTCTCATTTGTAACTGAATTTATGAAACCGTTGAGTTTCTAAACTGAGGGGAAAAACTGGTATAAAGAGATCACAAAAAGAAGAAGAAAAGGGGGATGGACCTTTTTGGTATTGATTGTAATAGAGTGTTTTCATTCGAGAAGTTAATACTAACAAATTTGAAGATTCCCGATTCCGTCACGACTGTACTACAAGTTTGTTTCTTTATGTTTCAAAGTTTGTTTCTTTATGTTTCATGTTTTATTTCATTCCACTTTCCATAATTGATGTGTATCGCTATTCTTTAGTACGACCACTACTATAGCGAAGGAATTTCATCTTTCTGTAATTGGTCATTGTCTTTCCTCTGCACCAGCTATCAGCGGGTGTAAGACCAATTTGCTTTTATAGAATTATATATTTATTCACACCATGTCAATTATTTCTATACTAATTTATTCTTCTGTGTATGTGTGAGTTTTCTATTGACAGGAACCTTATGTTATCTACAGCTAAATGTTTTTCTCTCATCCCACATCTTTTTACTAAAAATAATACAGTTATGGGAAAGGGCCTTCAGTTTGCATTCCTTTTTTGTTCTTCATGCAAAAATTTCTCTTTATCTCGACCAAATCGAAACAGTGTTGAAATCTCTCTTTAAATCATTTCTTACTGGTACTGTTCCTCAATGACTGTCCCTGCAGCAACTCAACCTAATATTCAACCCGGACTATCTAATCAAACACATATTGCTTTAAATATTTTTGACACAATCCTTAAAACTGCTAACACCCGGGAGGAACTGGAACGTTCATGGGCAGCCATTGAACAATATATTACTACCCAGGAACAGTTGGAAGCTAGACAACGAGAACGCAGAAACCCTCATTAGTTTCCTATACTGAAGGTTAGCGTAATCCTTTTTTATAAATCTTTAATATACTTTCGGATGCCTTGACACTGTACTTTTAAGCCTTAAGTACAGACTCAGGAACAACAGGCAGGACCAATATACTTTTTTTTATACTCTTGCAGAGTTATACTCCATCCTGAATAATACTGCAGTGACCAAATTTCCAAATGCTTAGCATGAAGAAATTTGTAGTAAATTTTCAACCAAAATGCAAAAGGCATAGTTGCACAACAATAGATCTTGTATGTTCTGTTTTTGTTTCCGTCCCAAGGGGTATGGTATTCAAGGTTTCGATAGATCGGGGTTTTCTCTGTGCTATAACTCTCTAATATACGTGCGGGGTCGAACATTAGTACTCGACCCAATATCTCAGGGTACCAACTAAAGAGGATAGATAGTTCCCTTAGCCATACTACCCGACTACCCAGGCACTAGAGAGTATCTTCTCGAGTATTGTTCTTGGTGGTAGTATAGTAGTCAGGTGGCCAATTGATTTATATTTAGAGGGATTTAGGAGATCTAGACTGATTTGTATACATGCGTTGTCTGATGCGCTACCACTTGAAGAGGTACCAACAAGGGCTACAAGGGTGGCCACTATATGTGAGCTTGAATACCACTTGTATTTCCTACCTATATTACTCCCTGACCGAGGGTTTATGCATGTAATGACAAATCTCCATAGCTTTAAGATGGCGAAATACGTCTCTACCCTGAAAAAAAATTAACCCACAATTTTCTGCTGAGGAAAGCACTCTGATACCACTAGTAAGGTACCAGGTCTATTATATTAGCAGAGAAGAGAAACAATGCAGAAAATAACACCGCGATAGAAAAAGAATATGAAAATACTGCAGAGATAACAACAAAACAAAAAATTATATGGAACCACAATACCAGAGTTATACCTTTATTGATAGGAAACAAGGTTCACTTGCCTCTTCGAGGGGGAAACCTCCAACAAAGCAGATCTTTATTACAATAATTCTTCAAGACAAAACTTCGCATACCCTAGACTCCTATTTATACTATATCTATCTATCTAAAAGAACAATCTAGAGGAAGATCCTTCTAGAAACAGAAGCGTCTATTAGATCTTCTTACATTTGACTTATTCCTCCTTATTGCTAGGCCTTATTAATATTGACCTTTATTACATGGAAATATATTATTCTACCCACTTGAGAGGTTAGGTAGGTCAGGTCCCTAACATCAAGAGTGTTCATTTGTCTTTGTACTCTCCCAAGAATGATTTCAGGATCAACGTTGGTCTCCAACACAAATTCTTCCATTTTCTTTTCTTTTTGTACGGATCCATATAAATCATTTATCTGTGAAGATCTAATGGAATAATTTGCATTTGCAGGACCTGCATTCTTATAAAAACCAAAAACAACATGATCATTGGGTCGTTTCTCCTTTGGAACTTGATTCAAGGTCTTAAAACATTGTAGATTGAAATCTCTTATTCTTTCTCGCTTCTTAAGATGGATTTGGGTGAACTGTGTGAGCAACGTATGATATGTGATAGGGGTGCATACATACTTCTAAACATATTTTCTAGATCATTAAATGATCTAATTGACTAAGAAAGGAGAGAAATATACCATTTGTATATTGATCCTATCAAGGTCTATAGAAATACTCTGACCATCACATCATCATGCTCTATCAAATGAATTTCACAAACAACTAGGAATTGATCCATGTGTCTTTTGGGGTCCATAATTCAATATCCTGAAAATATTGGCAATACTCCTTGTGGGAGGTTCGGTAAAGGATGTTGTTCTCCTTGTAGATTGACTGAACTACTTCTAACCCTCCTTCTTGGGACTCTTTGTCTCTCATTTCTTTCTTGATTCTCGAGAATTTCATTTCTTTCTTCTCTATCACCCATGTTTAGTGTACTTGAACTTTCACCAACTTCATGAAGCTGAATTTTCTTTCTCTTACTTCTTGTTACTGGCCCTTTATAGGATTCCAACTTCTTCTTGAATTCAAACCCTTCTTCTTTGTCTTATCACAATCTCTTTTTCTTCCTCCCGAGAAAGGGTTTCCCATGATTTTTTGAGCTCCTATCGAATTCTTTCTATTTTCAATACTATATCATACAATTGATGCAACACACTTCCTTGATTTCTTAGCCTGACTTGTAACTGAGATTGATTAGGATTTGGTTGAGTCATTAAAATTTTGGTTTCCAAAACCAACCTTTTATTCTCCCCAATGGATTTTCCAAAAATGTTGATGTTTAGATTGGTCACAATCACAATAGAAACCTCACGAGGGTAAAATATTCCCCTACATTTTTATAGAGGTGGTACTCATATGTTATTATTTGAAAGATTTATCTTGATATTCTTTAAAATTAGGAGAATTCTAAAAAACAAGCCCCAATATTTATTGCTTGAAATAAAATACAAAATATTATTTAAGTATCAAATAATATCCACTTAGAAATTTCCTGAGAGAAGGACCAGGAAACTTTCAAAGACTGAAATACAATATATACAAGCTAATATTATACAGAAATAAGGAAACCATAAGATAAATATTAAACATTCCTCACATCCATCACAACATAAATAAATTTGGTCATATTCACAGGAGAGAAAAGTATGAGTCCACAATACAAAGAACTTTAAAAGAGTATTTCATTCAAAGCATAAGTGAATATGATAGGTGCACTTCAAATATCTCGTTCTCATAAACTTAGAGTTTGAGAAATCATCAAAGTTTCTGAAGGACCAGATCTTGTCACTAAGAGGGGGGTGGTGAATTAGTGACAGAATAATTTGATCAATTTTTCTTTTGTTAATGCAATAAATATTTTAATACAATATTTACCATGGAACCCAAGTGGGAAAACTACAAACACTTTTATATTAACTACAAAATTATGTTTTACAACTTACATAGAAGGAAGATGTTCTTCCTCTTTAGATCAACACCAACTGATCACGATGCACCCACACCCCTTATTCACCAGCGCCAACTAGTAGGAGGTTACATCCCCCTATTTAGTCAGCTAAAACTAACAAGAAAGAACCTACTCCCTGCAGGATCCAACCTACCCTTGCACCACCCAACCACCCTTAATTTATGAATCTGGAAAACTTATGGTTACATGTCTTGACTACTCCTCTCTTTGCTTCTGTGATTTTCAATATATCTTCTGATATGGACTGCAGAGACACTTTCTTCTCACCACTCTTTCTCATTTATATACTCTTCCAACTGGTGTGAACTATGGAACACTGTGTCCCTTTGTTTGGACCATCACACCTCTTCATTAACAATAATCTCGTTTGTTTTGTTTATTCAATATTATCAAGAAGCCTTTTCAAATTAATGAAAATTAATTTCATTAATCAATCATAGGATCGATTTCATTTAACTTAGTTTCATGTCTTTGCAAATATTGCAGAAATCAATTCTGTAGAGGTGATTCTTTCAAACCATTTACATGTGACCATACGCGTAGGACCACGGGCTTATTAATTTAAGCATTGCTTCTTCTTTCGCCCTTTGTTTCTTTATTCCATACGACCTCAGGTGGTGACCAGACGTTAGTCCAAGCGTGTGCTTGATAATTTATCAAAATCAACGGTCACGTTTTAATCTCCCGATGATATGGATGATTGTCAGTACTTCGGGACTTCGTCCTTCATGACTTCTAGCCTCTTTACAAATCTCCCAAATAAAATACGCATGTCCATAATATTCAATGGTTGAGAATTCTCCCAAAGAGTTCTTCAGATCAGATGACTCATGTCCACTTTGGGACTTCAGGACTTAGGGAATTTTCTAGTGGTGAAACTTCTAAAGTAAAAACTCCCGGAGTGATGTAACTACTGATGTCACTTATTGACGTGGAACTTCCTGAGTGGATTTCACATGTCACTTAAATTCATGGCTTACGTGTGCTTAAAGTACCTATCAGACCTTGACACTTGTCATCATCTGATTACGCCACGTGTCCTTGATGACATAGATCTCTTCATATGGCACATTTTCTTCTCCTTGATCTAATGGTCAGGATACTTTCTGAAGTGTTCCACTGATCGAAAGGCTCATATCCACTTCAGGATTTTCACCTTCAGGACTTTGGGTAATTTCATTTCTCCACTTCCTAGTTCTCTCAAAGTGAGATTCCCCGAAGTGTAAACCTCGAGTAACTTGACTTCATCCAATAATCATTCTTTAACCTGAAAAATCTTAACACGATCCAATGGTTGTCGGGAATTCAACTATTCAGGATCTCGGGCCTTTGGCCTTACTTATCCTATCCTTCTACTTTCCTCGATCCAACGGTCAGGATATCTTCCGAAGTGCTTCCTCATATCAGACAGATTATGTCTATTTCAGAACATTTGTGTTTAACTTTGTCCTTCCATTAAACATGATATGATGGTCCTGATATCTCTCAAAGTGTTCTTCATATTGGATGGTTCACATTTACTTCAGGATTTCATCCTTCAGGTGATCTTACTTGTTCTCAACCCTTTTCTCCCGAAGTGATCAGCGCCGAAGTTGACCGCTACTACCTTGGCGTGCTCTAAATAGATTGGAAGGTTCTCATTTACCTCAGGACTTCATATCAGACGATCTTCGTCTTTTCTTATCCTTTCCTTTCACTTAACTTGATCCAATGATCGATGTGGATTGCAGAACCGTAAATTGTGTGTGGTTTAATTCGTTGCCCAAACTCCACAATTGAAGTTGTGCGATTGTTGGTGGGTCAACCACAGTCATCGATCTTTGAATCAATGAAATCTGATGATCTAGAATAATTGTGGGATTGGAAATAACGTATAGTTTAATTCTCCCTTCGTTCTCCGCAATCAATCCATGCCCTTGATCTAGCGCTTACGTATCCAATGGTCCTGGTTTGTCCTATGGGGATTTCGATCCCAATCATGTTTCTGCACTATGATTTCCCTTTTGAGCTTCATGTGCGTCATCTCTTCTAAGCTTTTGATCTTCAGTCGCTAGCCCTCCTGAGCTCTTAATTTGTTAGTCCTTCTGTACATGTATTTTCATCTCTTTGTTCATACCAACTCATCATTATAACATAAATACATTGGCTATTGACATCAATGACAATATGTCCAAAAATATCCCCCTTTTTCATTGAGGTAACACTCTAACTTCATACACAAACTCCCCCTGTGATGACACTTTTCTCTATGAAGTTACTCTCCCCCTTTGACATCAATGGCAAAGGGTTGCCCCCCCTATGGTAAAGCTCTATCTATTTGTATGTTACTCACTAGAATCTGAACTCGGGTAACTTCTCCTGCAATCATATGTTTCTTGTCATAATTGAATGACTCCTCCTAACTTTGATCATTGTCTCCCCCTGAATTGATGTCAAGTGATGCATTATTTTCTTGAGAGATTAGATTGGAAGAGGGACTACTCCACATCTCTTCTTAAGGGTTTAGTGAAAATATCTGCAACCTATTCTTATGTTGGGACATGTTCCAATTTAATGTTCTTATTTTCATCCTGATCTCTTAGATAGTGGTATTTTATTGGAATGTGTTTTGATTTGAATATAAACGTATTGGATAGCACTTGTATTATCACAGTAGATAGTAGTGGGTTCAACAAACACTATTTTGATGTCTTTTAAGGTTTGTTTCATCCATTCCACTTGTGTGCAACATTATGCCACTGCAATATACTCAGTTTCAGTGGTAGAAAAAGAAATTGAGGATTGTTCCTTGCTTATCCAAGCTACTAGTGATTCTCCCAAGAAGATTTATCCTCCACTTGTACTTTTTTTTCATCTACACAACCTTCCCAATATGCATCTGAATAGGATTTTAAAGTGAATGAATCCTTTCTAGGGTACCACAATCCGAGATCTATGGTTCCTTTCAAATACCTAAATATTCTTTTCACATCTTGAACATGGATCTCTTTTGGTGTTGTTTGGAATCTAGCCACCATCCCAATAGCTTGCTTGACATCAGGTCTGGAAGTTGTCACATAGAGGAAACTCCCAATCATTGATCTATAGTGTTTTGGGTCTACAACTTTGGACTCATCTTCCTTGCTTAGTTTGCATCCAACTATCATAGGTGTACTAACAGGTTTTCAATCCTCTAACTGGAATTTCTTAAGCATATATTTAACATACTTGGATTGATGGATAAAGAATCCTCTTTTGGATTGTACTATTTGTAATCCTAGAAAGAAATTTATTTCACTAAGCAAGGACATTTCAAATTCTTGTTGCATTCTCCTAGGAAATTTCTTACTCATTTTTTCATCATCACTCCAAAATATAATATCATCAACATATGCTTCCACAATAATCATGTTATCACCAACAATTTTACAGTAAAGATTGTTGTATGTTGATCCTCTTTTGAGGCCTTGTACTTGTAAATAAGAATCTAGCCTTGCATACCATGCTTTGGGTGCTTGTTTTAGCCCATAGAGTTCTTTCGTTAGTTTAAAGACATAGTCTCCTTTGTTAGTTAATTGAAATCCTTCTGGTTTCTCAATATAGACTTCCTCTTCTAAGTTTCCATTGAGAAATGCTGACTTGACATCCATCTGGTATACTTTAAATTTTTTGTAGCTGGCAAAGGCTAATAACATCCTAATTGCCTCTAATTTGGCCACAGGTGCAAAGGTTTCTTCAAAGTCTACCCCTTCAACATGAACATACCCTTTACACACCAATCTGGCTTTGTTCCTGATTACTTGTCCATTCTCATCCACTTTGTTTTTATACACCAATTTAGTTCCCATGACATTCTTATTTTTGGGTCTTGGAACTAGTTCCCAAGTCTGATTTTTTTCAATCTGGTCCAATTCTTCATTCATAGCATTGACTCAATTCTCATCTTTGCATGCCTCTTTATTGAGTTGGGTTCAATATGTGACAAAAGTGTTATTTCTGTCTAATACAACAATTGTCTTCTTGTTTGCACTCCATCGCTTTTGCTTCCAATAACTAGTTCTTCAGGATCATTCTTGAGGGTGTCTTTGTGTCTCTTCTTGGGGATTCTTCTCTTATCTCTTCTTCTTGAATATATTCCTCATATTCACTAGTATCCATATCATCCTCTTGCTTTTCTTTTTTATTCTCTTCTAATTCTTCTGCTTCTGTGGGAGTGACTTTTGGAAAATCATATCCTTTTTCAACTAATGTCCATACTTCCAATCCAATGGAAATCAAATATATTTTCATTCTAACACTCCAGAAAACATGGTCTTCACCATAAAATAGGGGGATTTTTTATGACATATTCAACTATTGATCCATCCAGATGTATATTTCTCTTCAAGTGATTTAAACCCTTAGTGAATAGACCCGCTCTGATACCAATTGAAGGACCAGATCTTGTCACTGAGAGGGGGGGGTGAATCAGTGATAGAATAATTTGATCAATTTTTATTTTGTTAATGAAATCAATATTTTAACACAATATTTATCGTGGAACCCAATTGGGAAAAACCAAAAAAACTTTTCAATTAACTGCAAAATTTTGTTTTACAAGTTATATAGAAGGAAGATGTTCTTTCAATTCGCTGATCAGGATGCACCTGCACCCCTTATTCACCAGCTCCAACTGGTAGGAGGCTACATCCCCCTATTTACTCAACTACAGATGACAAGGAAGCACCTACTCCCCTGCAGGCTCCAACCTGCCCTTACACCACCCAACCACCCTTAATTTACGAATCTGGAAAACATCTGGTTACATGTATTGATTTTGACTCTCTCTACTTCTGTGATTTTCAATATATCTTTTGATCTGGATTGTAGAGACACTTTCTTCTCACCACTCTTTCTCGTTTATATACTCTTCCAACTAGTGTGAACTATGAAACATTGTATCCCTTTGTTTGGACCATCACACCTCTTCATTAACAATAATCTCATTTGTTTTCTTTATTCAATATTATCAAAAAGCCTTTTCAAGTTAATGAAAATGATTTTCATTAATCGATCATAGGATCGATTTCATTTAACTTAGTTTCATGTCTTTGCAAATATTGCAGAAATCAATTTTGTAGAGGCGCTTCCTTCAAACCATTTACATATGACCATACGTGCAGGACCACAAGCTTATTAATTTAAGTGTTGCTTCTTCTTTCACCCTTTGTTTATTTATTCCATACAACCTCATGTGGTGACCAGACGCTAGGCCAAGCAAGTGCTTGATCACTTATCAAAATCGACGGTCACATTTTAATCTCCCAATGAGATGGACGATTGTCGGTACTTTGTCCTTCGCTACTTCCAGCCTCTTTACAAATATCCTAAATAAAATACCTGTGTCCATAATCTTTAATAGTTGAGAATTCTCCCGACGTTTTCTTCAAATTGGACGACTCATGTCCACTTCAGGACTTCAGGACTTAGGGCATTTGCTGGTGGTGAAACTCCCGAAGTAAAAAATCCTAGAGTGACTTAACTACTGACGTCACTTGTTGACATGGCACTTCCTGAGTGGCTGCCACATGTCACCTGGATTCATGGCTTACATGTGCTTAAAGTAACTATCGGACCTTGACACTTGTCATCATATGATTATTCCATGTGTCCGTGTTGACGTAGATCTCTGCATATGCAACATGTTCTTCTCCTTGATCTAATGGTTAGGATACTTTCCGAAGTGTTCCACTGATAAAATGAATCATATCCACTTCGGCCTTTGGGACTTCGGGTAATTCGATTTCTCCACTTCCCAGTTCTCCCGAAGTGAGATTTCCCAAAGTGTAAACCTCAAGTAACTTGACTTCATCCAATGGCCATTATTTAACCCGAAAAGGCTTAACACGATCCAACAATTGTCAGGAATGCAACTATTCGGGATCTTGGGCCTTTGGAATTACTTATCCTATCCTTCTACTTTCCTCAATCCGATGGTGAGGATATCTTCCTAAGTGTTTCCTCAGATCAGACAATTTACGTCTATTTCAGAACACTTGTGGCTAACTCTGTCCTTCCATTAAACATGATTTGACGGTCTTGATATCTCCCGAAGTGTTCTTCAAATCGGATGGTTCACATTTACTTCAGTATTTTGGCCTTCGGGTGATCTTAATTGTTCTCAACCCTTTTCTCCCGAAGTGGCAACGCCAAAGTTGACCACTGCTACCTTGGCATGCTTTGAATAGATTGGATGGTCCTCATTTACTTCGGAAATTCGTGTCAGGCGGTCTTCATCTTTGCTTATCATTTCCTTTCACTTAAATTGATCCAACGATCGATGTGGATTGTAGAACCATAACTTGCGTGTGTTTTAATTCATCGCCCAAAATTTGAAATTGAAGTTGTGCGATTGTTGGTGGGTCAACCATAGTCGTCGATCTTTGAATCAATGAGATATAACGATCTAGAATAATTGCGGGATTGTAAATAATGTACAGTTTAATTATCCCTTCGCTCTCTGCAATCAATCCTTGCCCTTGATCTGGTGCTTGTGTATCCAACGGTCTTGGTTTTCCCTGTGGGGATTTCAATCCCGATCATGTTTATGCACTGTGATTTCCCTTCTAAGCTTCATGTGCGGAGTTTCTAGCCCTCCTAAGCTCTTAAATTGTTAGTCCGTATGTACATGGATTTTCATCTCTTTGTTCATACCAACTCATCATTATAATCTAAAGACATCGGTTGTTGACATCAATAACAATATGTCCAACAATTTCAACCCAAGATAGTTCTATGTGATTTTCAAAAATACTAATAGTTTGTTTACAAATAAAATTAAAGTTTGTGTTGTTTCAAATGGACTGGGATGGGGCTCCCATTGACCATAAAAAAATATAGAACAGGGTTGGACCTGAATAAAGAAAAATAAGATGAATATCGATCATGAGTTCTCAGAAAATGAAAAGACACAACTGAATGATCTCTGAATCAAGAAGTACGAAGAATAGGAGATTATGAAAAATAACCAGTTTACTTACTGTGATGGATTCTCTCTCTCATTATCTGCTTGGTTATGTGTATTTTGTATTCTCCTTCATTGGAATTCCTTGATTGATTGTAACTGCCTCTTCTTGATTTGGTTTATTTATTCTAGTTAAGGCATTCCTTAACCGATTTTCAATATAATCTCTCATTGGTGCAATAGTTATTTCTTGCCCTACTTTTATGTCGAATAACGAGCTTTCCATATCTCCAAATTCAATTAAAAGTTGTGTAGTGTATCCTCAATATCTTCATTTTTGTTTACATAACTAATTATCCAACTTTCCACTTCTAATCCTTAATACATGGTCATGTTATTAAATATCTCAGCTGATGCAGACTTTAATATGCCCATTTTTTTTCAAATTGTTCTTTTGACATAACCATGGAATTTAATATTACCTTTGGGTCTTCAACTTCTATGGTTTTTCTAGCTAAATCCAACTCAATTAATTTTATATACAACTCTCCCCTTTTGACACTTATAGTGTCACAATCAACCAATATTTCATTTAGACACTTAATTATTTTTATCCAACATGCCTTAAGTTAATTTATGCAGACCACGGAAGGAAAGTCCTCTTCTTTTCTTCTAAACTCACTCATACTTGAAACTTTTATAACAAAGGTGGATGTTGGAAAATTGATTGTCATTGATGTCAACTTTAGAGGAAATCTAGAATCCTCTAGAAGTATTGGGTATAATTGAAGAAGTCTCCAAAGTGCCCCCCTTATGGCATAGATTTAAGCATGGACCTCATGGGAAGATGCTTTGAAGAATTATACAAGAAACCCAAAGGTGTGGTCATGAGTCTCGAAGTTGACTGAGGAAAATGAGGTTGAAGAACATTACATATACATACAAAACCCTCATTGATGGATAATTATCATCATGCCATTTCCAATGGTAGGTGGTACACCACATGGTTCCTCAAGGTTGAGGAGTTATGCCCTCATTAAGTTGGAAGCCTTGAAGAATGGTTAAGAAGACCCTAAATAGTTACAAGTCATTATTAAAGTGTATAGTGGTTGTAACAAGAAGTCTTAGAATTAAGTAAAGAAGTCACTTTGTAAAAGTATAAATACACCACAATAAGTTCTCATAAGAACACACACAAGTTCAATTATTATCTATCTTTTAAGTGTTCTTTTCATAAATCTTTCCGTGGCATTTATGAGGTAGTGAAGTATGAAGTAGCAAAGTCTTAGGTGGCAAAGGGAAGAAAAAGAAAAGTCTGGAAACTAGCTTTATGAGCTTATCCATGGGTCACAATGGAGTAAGGCGCGAACATCTGTGGGTTACAATGGAGCAAAGCGCGGACACCCGCAGGTTACAATGGAGCAAAGGGTGGACACCCATGGGTTGATAGTGTGCAAGTCATGGATATGTGAAAAGGACTTGAAGAAGATGATATATTTAGTTTGTTGAAGATGAGATGCACCAGGTTGGTCTTTTTGTCTGAGATTATATGCACTAGGTCTTCTTTATGAGTAAAGGTATGTCTTTTATGTGTTTGTTTGAGGCTTGTATCATGGTATTTATGGCACATGCTTAAGGAATGTCTTGGAGGCCCTTTTTGTACATTGTTGAGGTTCATGTCTTGGTGATATTGATGCTTGCTTGAGACATATCCTTGGTACATTGTGTATGGTTTTTATGGTTCATTGTTAGAGGCAACTATTTGTGATATTGGTATATATTTGAGGCATATACTTGGTATATGATCTTGGTTGTTATGGTCCATACTTGAGGCATATTGTTGAGAATATGGCACGCCTTGGATACTTGGCATATGGTATGGTACAGGTTATGGTACATGGTTGATGTACATGGTATGGTGATGTTTTTAGTATCCATGTGAGTGGATCTGGTTATAGTTGGTTGATGATGGTATATCAGTGACATACATAGGGAAAATGACAGGTTGGATGATCGATTGATCATCAGTTACAGGTTGATGTGATAGCGATAGTAGTAGTGACAGTGACAAAGATAGTGACAATGACAGTGACAAGTTGATGTATCAGTGATAGTGATAGTTACAGGTTGATCAATGCTCATGACATTTTGAGTCTACACTTATATTTCATGGTGAAATGATGGGGCAAGGAAAGGGGGTTGTAGCCTCCTTCCGGTTGGTGTCGGAGAACTCAGGGAGTTGGAGCTTCCTTTGGGTTGGTGCCTGTAAATTAGGGGGTCATAGCCTCCTTCCAGTTCTAGTTGGAGAATTCAGGGAGTTGGAGCTTCCTTTAGGTCGATGCCTCCTTACAGGTCATGCTACAGAATTTGGAATTTGGTGCTTCCTATGAATGTAATCTTTGACATATAATAAAGCATTTTGTGATTTTCTCCCATTTGGGTTTGCATGTAAATTCTGGTGTATTGTGTATTTGTGGTTATTTTTTATTCTCTGTTGATTGATATTGCTCATTATATGTTGACGATATACTGTTGATAAAGTTAATGATTACATTTTCTAATTAAAAGTGATAAAATATTGCATGATATTGATTCACCCCCCTCTCAATATTCCAACAATTGGAATCAGAGGAGGTCCTTCAAGAAAACAATCTAACCATTAGAAGGAAAATCATTGAATATGATAAGATTGGAGCACCAATGTTTGATGGTCATAATTATGCTTTATGGACTAGAAGGATGAAAACCTTTTTACAAGCACATGTATTTGATGTCTGGAAATCAATAGTAGATGGATAACACCTTCCACTCCTCCAACAGACAGATATGGAAAAAAACTTAATTAAAAAAAATTGAAGAATAAAGACACTATTATGGGTAGTCTTGTTGATTCAATATTTGTGAAGGTGATGCATTGTGACACTGCAAAGGATCTTTGGGACAAATTTCAAAACATTTACAAAGGAAATTCTAAAGTAAAGGGTGTTAAGCTTCAAACCTATAGAGGTAAATTTGAACAACTAAAGATAAAGGAAGATGAAGATATAACATCTTACTTTCTACGAGTTGATGAAATAGTAAATGTCATTACAGGATTTGGAGAAGAAATTAAAAAATCAGTAGTTGTAAAAAAGGTATTGAGGTCTCTTCCAATGAAATTTGATCCTAAAATATCATCCTTAGAAGAAAGAGCATATATTTCCACATTAAGGATGGCCGATCTACATGGGATACTTGTAGAATATGAAATGAGGATAGAGCAAGATAATCCACCCACAAAGGAAGCAACGTTCAAAGCATCCAAGAAGACCAAGAAGAATAAGAAAAATCCAAAGTTAGACTCTAGTTGCAATGATGATTCTGATGAATATGAAGAGATGACCAACTTCGTAAGGAAGTTAAATAAAGGAATTGGAAAGTGTAAAGGTAAGCTTCATTTTAAATGTTTAATTGTGATAAAATTGGTCATTTTGATAATAAATGTCCATGTGCTAAGAACAAAGAGAATGACAAAAAAGAAGTTCCTAAGAAAGAAAAAAAATATCAAAAGGGAGACAAGAGAAGAAACAAGAAGAGAAAATTCAAGAAAAGTCCCTACTCAAAGGAGGACAGTTCGTCATCCGATGAAGACGATGATAATGACAATGACTCAAAAAATGTACTCTTTATGGATTATGAAAATGATGAAGAGGATTGTGAAGAAGAAGGTTAATTTGATCTCAAATTAGAAGTAATTAGTGCTTTAGAAGAACTAACAAGAGAAAAAAAGAAAAACAAATCACTCAAGGGAGAATTATTTATGCTAAAGAAGGATTCTCAAAATCCTAACTCTGAAAAGGATCATTAGATGATTATTAATCTGAAGGTCCAAGTTGAATAAGCCATAAGGATCAAAGAGATACTCAGAAGTAGGTTGGAAGAAAAGGAAAAGGAGAAAGAGAGCTTAGAAACTGAAATAGTTTCACTAAGGAAGGAAATTTAGAAAAGAGATATGCAACAAAATAGCACCAAAACAATAGATGAAATCATTAGTGCTCAAAGGTTGTATCATGACAGGCTTGGATTGGGATACAACCAAACATATTCAAATAAGGGTTCTATCTCTACGACTATAGAAGATGAAGTAAAACAAAGTACTTATGCAGAAGTCACCAGAGGATTCACCAAGAAGGAATTAATAAATCCTTCACATGATAATGATTGGGAAGAAGATTATAGAAGGATAGCACCATCTAGAAGACACAGGTTTCAAAATCAACAACCACCCATGGAAATAAATCAAGAAAAACACTACAAAGGAACAACACCATTCAGAATATATCCTAGGTATCAAACTATATTTCTTGGTTCATGTTATCCTTGTAACAATTTTGGGCACAAAGCTATAAACTGCAAAGCTTATGCTAAGAACATAAGAAAATATGAAGTTCACCCTAGAATTAATCATCTTAGAACGCCTCATGAAGCATACAACAAAAACTATAATAGTTTTGGCTCACTAAATGATGAACTATAATGTTATAAATGCAACAATTTTGGACACATGCCCAGAGATTGCAGATTGACAATTCCTCCAAAGGAACCAAAGCATGAATTCAACAATAATCAAAAGGGACCATCAAGAATTTGGATAAGGAAGTAGGGTAAACTAAATGTTGAAGAATGTTCCCTTGCACTATAGGAACAAAGCAAAAGAAGTGATTAGTAAGTTAACAATGGTTGTTCAAAACATATGACAGGTGACAAGAACATATATTTTTCTCTGACAACTTAGCCAGAATTATAGGGAAAGGCACAATGAAGCTTGAAACTAAGGATGTTGAGGAAGAAAATTTCCTACTTGTTGAAAACATGAAGCATAAATTGCTTAGTGTGAGTCAAATGTGTGATCAAGGACATAGACTTATATTTGAATAAGAGAAGTGTAAGATAACAAAAGAAGGATCAAGAAAATTGGTGGCTACAACAGTAAGGACTCCAAACAACAGATACATATTAAATGAGACTGGAAAGGAAAGATGTTTCTTGGGAAGGGAAAATGAAAGTTGGATTTGGCACAAAATAATAGGACACATGAACTTTCACAATCTGTTCAAGATCAACAGAAAGGAAGCAATAAGAGAAATGCCTACTATGTGCAAGCATTGTCTACATGGATAATAGACAAGAATGGAATTTAGATAAAAGGAATACTCTACAACAAAGCCACTATAAATTGTGCACATGGATATATGTGTACCAATGAGAACAAAAGGACTAAATGGTGAACAATACTTCATGATACTTATTGATGACTATACAAGAATGATTGCAGTATCTTTTATAAAAATAAATAAGAGGCATTTAAAAATTTAACAATATTCAAGGAGATGGTTGAAAATAGAATGGATTCAAGAATTAAGTGTTTAATATTAGACAATGGAGGTGAATTCATATCAAAATAATTTATATAAATATGTGAGCATCATGGAATAAACGACAGTTCTCGGAAGCTAGAACACCTCAACAAAATGGAGTCGTTGAAAGGAAGAACATAATTGTAATAGAGATGGCCATAACCATGTTGAAGGATTCAAAGTTGAGGAATATACTTTGGGTACAGGAAGTACACACAACCATTCATATCTTGAACAAGGGAATGCTCAGGAGTAACAGTGATAAAACACCATACGATTTATGGAAGGGAAGACTAGCAAATGCTAAACATTTTAGAGTATTTGGAAGAAAGTGCTACATAAAAAGAGAAGATAACAAAGTTGGAAAATTTGATTCTCAAGTTGTTAAAGACATATTGGTTGGTTACTCAAGAAAAATCAAGGCACGCAAATGTTACAATCTGAAACTCAACAAGATAGTAGAAACTATAAATGTAAAAATGGATGAAGCAGATGTACCAAAAATCAAAGAAGAAAGGAAATATCCAGGTGCGGAGGAAAGAGAAGAAGAAATAAAAGAAGAAGAGGTAGTAGAAGAAGAATAATATGAATAACAAGAAGAAGAACAACCAAAAGAAGGACATGAGGAAAATGACCAACACGACTTTCTAATTCCCTTCAGGAAACCTAGTCGTCGAGTTCAGAAGAATCATCCACCAGAACATATTATTGGAGACAAGAATGCAAGAATAGAAACCAAAGGAAGTAAAAGGTTTCGTACACCAAAGCAGAGACACCTTGCACTACTATCCACAATTGAACCCTGGAGCTTTGAGGAAGCTAGTAATGATGAAAATTGGGTCAGGGCCAAGGAAGAAGAACTGCATCAAATAGAGAAGAATGAAACATGGGAACCGGTGCCAAGACTGAAGAACAAAAATGTGATTGGTACAAAATGGGTGTACATAAACAAACTAAACAAAAATGGTCAGATAACTAGAAAATAGGCAAGATTGGTATGCAAAGGATACGCTCAAGTTGAAGGAGTATATTTTGAAGAAACGTTTGTCCTTGTTTCCATAATGGAAGCAATCAGATTGATCTTGGCATATACATTTTCCAAGAGAATCAAGGTATATTAGATAGATGTAAAACCAATATTTCTAAATGGTGAATTAGAAGAAGAAGTCTACGTCGAAAAACCATAAGGGTTCCTACTGTTAGAAAGGGAATATTATGTTTGCAGATTGAAGAAATCTCTGTATGGACTCAAGAAATCTCCTGGAGCCTGATATTCAATACTGGATGGGTATTTGCAGGAACACGGATTTAGAAAGGTAATGCACATAACAATCTCTATGTGAATATTGATAGGAACAACATACTCATCATTGAAGTATATGTGGATGACATTATCTTCTGAAGTGATGATGACCGGATGAGTAAGAATTTTTCTCAAGACATGCAGAATGAGTTTGAAATGTCACTACTCGGTGAATTGAAATTCTTTTTGTGACATCAAATATCTCAGCAGGATGAAGACATTTTCATTTCCCAAACCAAGTACATCAAATAAATGTTGAAGAAGTTCGGAATGGAATATTGCAAGCTAGTAAGTACTCCTATGGTGACTGGTTGCAAGTTGAGCAAAGACGATGAATATAAATAAATAGATCATAGACTCTACATATTGATTATTGGAATCCTACTCTATGTGACAACTTCAAGACTAGATGTAATGAAAGCACTTGGACAAGTTGCAAGATTTGAAGCAACACTGAAGGAAACTCATGTTCTATCAGTAGAGAGGATCTTCAGATATATTAAAGGAACAACATAGTTTGGATTGTGGTATCCAAAATGAAATGATATGACTATGGTATCCTACGCAGATGCAGATTGGGAAGGAAGCATTGATGATCGAAAAAGTACTAGCAGAACAACCTTCTATTTGGGTGATTGTTTGGTATCATGGTTAAGTAAGAAGTAGTCCTCAATATCATTATCTACAACAAAATAATAATACATTGCAGTAGCAACATGTTGTACTTAGGTTCTCTAGATGAAGAAAACCTTGAAATATATACAAGTGAAGTATGATGATCCCATTTCAATATTTTGTGACAATACGAGTGCTATCAATATCTCCAAGAATCCAATGATGCATTCCAAGACCAAACACATTCCGATCAAGTTTCACTTTCTGTGGGAACAAGTTACAAAGAAGAATGTTAAGTTAGATTACATCGGGAAAAAGGAATTGATTGCAGACATCTTCACTAAACCTCTCCCAAGGGAGACATTTGAGTATCTTCGTCGGAAACTTGGAATAGTTTCTACTCCACAGTGATCTACATGGATTTTTGCTAAGAATACAAGGGAAAAGAAATAATTTTTGTAGAGAAGACTGCTAATCTCAAATCATACAATAAAAGAATATTAATACGAATGTTTATATATATGTCAGTGTTTTACTTCACTCGGAAGCACCAATGGACAAAAGCACCGGAAGTGAGAAAGTGAGAAAGTTCAGAAACAGATTGTCAGAGGGAGTTACCCTTTTCCATTGATGCCAAATGGGGAGAAAGAAAAAAAGTAGGCAGATAGGGGGAGCATTGGTCTCAAGGGGAGAATGAGTGTTTCCATCAATGCCAAAGGGGGAGAATGTTGGAAATTTGATTGTCATTGATGTCAATTTTAGAGGAAATCTAGAAGCCTCTATAAGTATTAGTTATAATTGAAGAAGTCTCCAAAGTGGTCCCCTTATGGCTTAGCTTTAAGCATGGCCCTCATGGGAAGACGCTTTGAATAAGTCTACAAGAAACCCATATGTGTGTTCATGAGGCTCGAAGTTGACTGAGGAAAATGAGGTTGAATAACATTACATATACATACAAACCCCTCATTAATGGATAGTTCTCGTTATGTCGCTTCCAATGGTAGGTGGTACGCCATGTGGTTCCTCGCGATTGAAGAGTTATGCCCTCATGAATTTGGAAGCCCCAAAAAATGGTTAAGAAGCCCCTAAACAATTATAAGTCATTAATTAAAGGGTAAAGTGGTTGTAACAATGCTATGGGAAAAAATCCCCCTATACTAGGTCTAGGTACAGACAGAGCACTGACTTCCCTTAAAATATTGTTCTACCCTTAAGCTACCCCAAAACTATCTAAACGAAATGACAAGAGAGAGTAAAGATGGTCAATGGCTGCACCTTTAGTCCTTTCGGCCAGTTTAGACCTATTTCTCCTTTGCAGCTTCCTAGATTGCGGATCTCATCCCAAAGCTGACCTGCAAAAAGCTTAGGAAAACAATGCTACAACACATACAATCTCTACTTATCACTTTCAATGTTCAGATATAGACATAGAAGCATAAATAAATAAAATTATATAGACATAATGTTTTTGGACAAGAATGAACTCTTTTATTAAGTTTCAAGACAAAAATAATTGCAACCTTTGTCGACAATCGCTCCACAAACCAGGTCCAGGATCCTCTATCGTGGCTCCAAGTGCATCAATCCCATGCTTGCCTCTCAAAACCAACTTATCACTTGGGAAATGGGAAAGGGTTGTATAAGGAGAAAGGGTTGGAGGGGAATGTTGAGGCCAAATCTCAGAATATGATGCAAAACTTGGGCCAAGAAGGGGAAGGGATTTTGGAAGAGTTTTCTTATTCTCTTTCTTGTCTTTTAAAATGACACCCCAAGACCTCTTTTTTTATGAGAAAAAGATGGTTATTTGGTTTGGGGATGGGCTACAAGGGGTAAAATGGTTGGGAAACCATCGATAGCCCGTAAACTCCATCGAATTCCTTACAATTTTATATTTTTTTCATTTTTTGTAGGTAAATGTGGGCTAACTAGTATGTAACTCATGTATGTACGCGAGATAACTAGTATGCAGCATGCGTGTGTATGCAGGCTATTAGTTCAACGGGGTGCATAAATTTTCCAAAAAATGTTTTTTTAAGAAGAATCCTCAACAATATTTTGGCAAATTATTTAAGTGGAAAGGCCAATGTCTTGTATGCACAGGTAAGGAATTTTTGGACTATAATAGATGCCCCCTAATGTGTGAGGTCAAAAGAGAAACTAATGGCTGAAATACATTACAATATCTTTACCAATGGGAAGGAACAGAGTCAAGTGAGCTCAGGACAAGTGTTCAGGAGCATGCCATCTGCAAAACAATGATAATCTCTCTGAGGCTGGCATACCCATGCTTAGGATGAACTAAGAATGTCTTCCAATCAAGTACACTGCAGATCCATATCATATAAATGTATATATCAAGTGTAGCCACGAGCAATACACAATGGATCTACAACTCAAAATCATTCAATGATATACAAGTACAATATAATATGCATATTCAAGAAGCATTGATGCATGTGGTTGGATATGAGGATGTCATAGCTCGAGAAATAACTTCAATATCTTCAAAATCTCAGGTAAGAGTACAATAGGAGTGTAAGACTCACTACCCTGAGGTCTTCGACATGACATCAGGGAAAGACTGGAAGATCTCGATCATCAGGCGCAAAGATTCATCGATTTTGAATCCAAACTTGACTAGACTCTCGAGATGGTCGACTTATAAAAGTAAAGATACAAACTCGAAAATGGCTAACTCAGGTTGGATAAAAAATCTTGTGGAAAAAACCACGAAAAAAAAATTGGGAGACGAAAAAATATTGACATAAGTCTGTGATACAGGAGGCATAAAAAACTATCCATATGTTTGGAAGAGTAACCAAATGGAGGAGGACACATCTATATGTAGCGAGAACAAATTCCTAAGGTCATACTAGATCCCAATGCTTGGAGAACAAAGGGAAGGATGTGTTTTGTCCAAGGGAGACTATCTTGTTGCCGAAAAAAGAGAATGTATATCTCGGCCCCTCTTTTTGAAATATTTTATTTTTTTGTCTTTTTCAAAGTTTTAGAGAGATTGAAAAAGAATAAAACAATGCTACGTTACAAAGGAGGAATGAGTGTCGTAAAGAAGCAAAATAGTTCCAAGTGCATGGAACGTACTGATGCTCAGTGCAAGGAGACATGTGGAGGATAAGGACACTCAAGAAGATTCCTCCAAGGGTTAAGGTGTCAGATCAAAAGGGAAAAAAGTGTTGCAAATCTTGCATTTAAGGAATTCTTTGAAGGTTCAGTTAATAGCAAGATGAAGCTGACATTAGGCCAAAGACGCGAGGATGAGACATGTGATACGATTAAATATGACACAATAGGACTCTTTCCATGTGAATTTTGATGATCCCAAAGAAGGTAAGCTCGATGGTTTTTCACATTTATAGAGTTTGAAAAACACTAAAAGAAGACTCTAGAGTGTTCCTTTTTTGTATTTAGTCCATTTGGTTCGAAAAAGGGTTAAATTTATACTGAAAAGGCATCTCTTCAAAACCATTTTAGTGAGTGTGATTGAGACAAGATCACTCAGCTATCTTTTCAATTTTAAGGAGTCTGAAAAGAGCTTAAGTATGGACTCACATCTTTTTTCAAAATTTAGTCTCCTTAGCTCGAAAAAGTATAAAATATAACTTAGGAGAACTCTCCCGGCGAGACAGGTCTCCCGAGGTGTACCTTTTTCTGGATAATCTATTGGCCCGAAAAAGGGTTAAACTTATGCCAAATAGATGTTCTTTCTGGACCAATTAACGAGTGTGAAAGGAACAAGGTCACTCGGAAATATTTTCATATTTAGGGATTTTGAAAAAAGTTTAACTATGGACTTCGAAGGGGTTCCTTTTTCGTAAGTAATCTCCAAGGTCTGAAAAAGGGATAAACCAAAACCAAGGAGAATGGACTTTTTTCGAAAATTTAGTCCCTCAGGCTCGAAAAAGGGTTAAACGTACTCTTGAGAATACTCTCCTAGTGAACCGAAGTTCCTAGGGCATACCTTTATTCATAAATTAACCATCTGGACCAAAAAAGGGGCAAAACTACCGCCAGGCAGATGTGCCTTCAAATTTTAGTTTGGTGAGCGTGAAGGGAAACAAGATCGCTTGAAAATATTTTCAATTTTAGAGAGTCTGGAAAGGGCTTAAAGAAGACTGCATGGAGGATTCTTTTTTCAAATAATCCAAATGATATGGAAAAGAATAAATAAGCTCTCATTGGATGTTTCTTTCAAAACTTAAATGAGCCCAAAAGACAACAAACTATGCTCATGGGAGTCCTTCGGGTAAGAGACAAAAAATATGAAGAATAATGAGGCTTCAAAACACAATTATGACGGGACTAAAAGGACTCCCAAGCCTATGGAGAAAACTCACAGCATGGACACCAAAATACAACAAGGGATATACCTAGGGCATCCATGTAGAGGAAGACTCTACCACCTAATTACGACACTTCTAAAGCAACAGAGAAGGTTCTGTGTCGCACTTCGGTGGGATCGATCCTATGGAAAAGTGGAAAAGTCAAGAATATGTAGAATGCAAGGTGGTGAAAAACCTAACTTATTTGCAAATGTCGAAAAACGACTTTCATCATGGGATGATATAAGTGTAACCCATCTCAAGAAAACACTGAACCGAAAGAACAAGTTCAATAGAATGACCCAAAGATCTCTTAAAAGGAAACTCAAGTAGCTACCAAGCCACAAAAGCCGAAAAAGGGGACCAAATTAGGGTAAAAAGGGCCAAAAAAGTCTATAAATAGAGGTTGAAAACTCATTTTAACCATTGCAATTTGGAAAATAACCAAAAAGGTAAAAAACACAAATTCAAGGAGCTACATTGGACGAAAGATCCTCACACTTGAATGAAGTAAGTACAAACAACCTTTACTTTCATTTTCATGCATCCTTTTATGCTTAATTTAATGTTTGGAAGGTGCGCACCCTTGTAAAAGGGTTGGGCATTCGTGTATGCAGGTTTTCCATGCCCAACCCGCATATGTACATGGTTAAATTAACACTTACCCTACGTACATACATGGTTGTCTTAAAGATAACCCACGTACACCTATTTTAATGTTCAAAAAAGATGAAACACGTGCTAATCGCTTCCAAATTTTGTGCAATAGGATGTATGTCCATTGGTGTGAAAGGAAAAACAAGGAATTGGATGTCTTGGTGGAGGAGGATCCCATGGCTATTGCCATGTTGAAACAATGTGGTATGTGGAAGTTCTTCTAGTGTCTGTTCATGAGGGAACAACCAAGACTGTTGAACTATTTGATAGAGTATTAGCATCTAGATGTAGAGGAATTTATGCTAAAGGGTCAGTCACTGACTCTGATGACGAAGGAGATATACCTCTTGACCGACCTCTCTAGGAGGGGGGAACCAATTGTTAGGACCCTATAATGTACCTTTTTGCTCATACTTTTTTCTATCATTACATCCTTTTCCCACTCATATTTAATCCTACATTATCACCTTAACCTATTTCTCCAAAGGTATATAACATTTCTTCTCTTTGCTATATGTTTAATTTGTTTTACATGTAATTTTACATTACTCTCATACTTAGCCATTAATCAGAAATATATAGTTGCTGAAACAGTTTGAACTGCAGTTAATATATTTTTGTTTCTTGAAGACCACGTTGTTGAAACAGTCAACAGTACGCAAATCTCGTTGCTGAAACAGTCTGTGATTTGAAATGATGAAACAACATTTCACATACAGTAGTAACAAGAAGGAGTTTTTACACTGGCCGCAACCGCCGTACCTTAATCCAACACCATTACAACCATCGCTGTTGCTTGAGCCCGCGTTGTTGAAACAGTCAAACAGGACGCAAATCCCAATGCTGAAACAGTCCGTGATTTGCGATGCTGAAACAGTATTTTACAAATAGCAGTAACAAGAAAAGATAAATAAAGAAGCTGTTACACCGGCCGCAACAGTTGTACCTCAAGCCAGCACCATTCCAACTACTGTAACATCATTTTGCTACGGGAGATCAGAATATCCTATTCCAGCATAGAAGATTAGATCAGACTAAGAATAGGATTTGTATGTACACATGCAATTTTATGCTTAATTGTATTGAGAGGATTCTCCTCTTTAAATAGTGGAGAAATCAGCATTAGAAGATATTACGAAAGGCTTAGCTAGAAGCGAATTACAGAGAAGGAGCGTGTTCACTGTGGATATTGTAACTTGTCACATTTGACAGATGAATAAAAGATCATTCTGAGCATTCCTTCCTAATTCCTTTTATTTCTGGGGAATCTTGTGAGAAGGAAAGGGCCCACCTTCTTCACAAGATTCACCCATTAGTTTCTGTAGTGTGTTAGTATTATTTTTATCTATGCCTTGTTAAAACTCTACTTTGTTGAAACTCTGTTTCCACTGATTATTACATTGTTTTCATACAATTCATCCCTAGGTAATTGTTAATCATTCTGATTGGTAATTTTGTTTGAAGGTGTGATAGTAAGAGGCAGGTGATGAAGATTCCTACTTTGGGGAATAGGGTCCTATCCTCTGTTATAGAATAGTCTTCGATAGTTGTTAATCATTTTGATTGGTAATTCTGTTTGCAGAATGAGTTTATGAAAGTGTTATAGTCAGGGACAGGTGTTGAAGATTCCTACTTTTGGGAATAGGGTCCTATTCTCTGTTACAGAATAGTTAGTCTTCTTTCCAGTATGTTGAAAGGTTCATTTTTCCTAGGTTGTTGTTTCTTAATGTAATCCAGGATTCTTCTGATAATTATTTCCTTTTGAACTCTGCAATAGATAGATTGCTTTTACTGTAATTCAGAGTAGAACTTCAGTCTGTTCAAAGCAAGGTGTGATGAGTGTAACTTTTACTACAACTTTGGATTGTTTTTTAGATTGAGCATATACAGTGTGTGATTGCCTTTGAAATAAACAGACTTCCCTGGGTTGACAATTTATGTAACACTTGATTGTTTTAATTAATAAGCAATTCTAGTGACCAACGCACCGATCAACTTGAGGACCTTTCCTCCAGGGCCATACAACATAGAGGACTATATTGGTATGTAGTGTGAGGCATGCACTGAGAAAGTAGGATCTCAAGTGTCAATACAAAATATTACTAGTCTCAGTCTATGGACTGTACTGTATATGATTGGGTGAATCATTGGATCCACATCACTTCACCAAACGTCTTGTGCATAGATGCATTGTGAAGTCTAGTGCTTGGATGCCACTATGTTTTATTGGAGCACTACCATGCTTACATGCATGAATAAAAACTCATTGACTATTGCAGAAGGACGAACAAGAACTTAGGGTTCGAGAATGTATTGTGCACTTTATTCTTTGAGAGAGTACCTAGCCTTAGCCCAAGGGAGACAGTGCGAGGACACATCACCTCCTTTCCGGAATTATGCAGGTGGGCAACATTGTTTCCTAGATAGGGTGCAGGGAGGGTCCAAGAGGCCTTCGATGATTTTTTTTTTGAATGGTGGGCCCATCAAATTCTAATGATAGAGGACTACCCATATGTAGGGATTAGTTTCCTGAGGGATTTTGATATTCCCATGTCCCCTGGCGAGGAGAACGGAGAGATAGGTAAACACACTTTTAAAGTTATTTAATTTTTTAAGTTTTTAAAATGTTATCCTTTTTATGTAATGTAAAAGTACTCACTCAAAGATCTATAATACAGATGTGGGACCAGTGTGGCTAGATGACTTCACCAAGACTAGGTGTCGTCCCCGACCAGAGGTCAGACCATTAGGAGTAGGAGGACCAACAGCTGCAGGAGGACCCCCAACCGGAGAGGTTAAGAGAGTATTGCGACGAGTAGAGAGAAACTTGATGGCTCTCACTCGTGAAATACCCATGGTAGAGATAGAGGACTTGAGAAACCTGACGGATCTCACTTGTGCAACCACATGTATTAGGGGTTCCCAGGACTTGGGTCCAGTTGTTCTAGCATCTTTCGAACATCGTAGTTCGTTAAAGTAGGGCCAATAGGCCAAGACCATAGTTAGTTTTGGACCACACATGTGCCGAGGGAACTTTTTGTACTCTATATTGAGGGCTTGAGCCTAGCGATGTATACCGGTTCTATTTGAGGATTTTATGGCCCACTTTGTACTTATGGCACTATTTTTTGGAATATATTATATATACATCTTTTTTCCTTATGGATAAACATTTTGTACAAATGTATTTTACATGTGTATGTGTGTTTTTTTACTTTTATGTATGAGCAACATGCCAATCTAATACTTGATTAGCCAATGTATCAGTTAGTTGATTAGATCTCCTAGGAACATGAATATAAGTAATATAATCAAAATAGCATTCTAAGAGACATATCCTAAGGAATCATCGGTGAAGGGTGGGATCATAGACACGGTATATCCTGTTCAACTTAGACATGACCAGTTGAGCATCCAGATAAACCCGACAGTGATAAATACCATGTGACAAGGCGTCACGTAGTAACTCTATCATTGCATTGTACTCGGCAACATTATTGGTTTCTTTTCCCAGACAAATACCTTCAAAAGAAATCAACTAATCAAAAGGTGTAAAAATCACCCAAGATGCGGAAGAAATCCTTCGAGTGTGTCGACTAGCATCGTTAGCGAGCCCAACATCGATTTCAGATTCACTTGACATCTGCCAAAGTGAAAAGGAAACACAATAACTACACGTCCATACAACAAAACAACAAGACTATATAAAAAAACCATACATATCTACAAGAAGTCATGCTCAGGCGACCGACCTATGTGTAATACTTCTTAAGGTAGAGCCCATTTCTAGGCTTTGATAAAGCATTGCCCTTGAAATAAACTAGATGATAAGAACCCTTTTCTAAGATTTCTTTCACAATGAAAGGTATGAACCACATGGGTTTTAACTTTCCTGCCCCCAAGGGATCTTTGTCTTGGTCGTAGACTAGGACAATATGACCTTCAGAGAAAATTTGAGGGTGGACGGACCGATCATACTGACACTTGACACGTTGTTTGTGAGCCTTGTTGGCCAAGGCTGCATCTCGACACTGCTCATCGAGCTACTCAAGATATAAAAGACTTTCTTCAAGCGATGTAGTGTCAAGAAGTAGTTGCACTGCCAAATTCATAGAAGGGATTTGACATCCAATGGGAAAGACTGCCTTCAGCCTGTAGATGAGTTGAAAAGGTGAAAAATCGGTAGCAGTCTTGACTGAATTTTGATAAGCCCAAAGTGTGGAGTACAACATCAAATTCCAATTTGACTTGGCCGAATTAATTGTTCATTGTAGAATAGTCTTGAGAGACTTATTAACGACCTCTACCTGAGAATTCACTTGTGGGTATTAAGGTGACAAATGTTCTTATTTAAACCCTAGTTTTGATGTTAATTAAGACATCATTTTGTTCTAGAAGTGACTTCCATGGTTTGTGACAATATCCTTCGGAATACCAAACCTGGCTACAATCTGGTTGAAAATGAAAAGGGAAGTCGTCTCCTCATTCTGATCACTCCAAGAAACTCTTGGTAACTCATTGTAGGCCAAAGATGTTTGGTAACTTAAAATATGAATAGGTTTATGACTATGTTGGGATAAAATGGGATAATTGACCTACTAGATCATATCAAGACAGTCAAAGAATATATAATCGGATGAGACAGTGCTTTCAAGAATCAATGATCAGATGAATAGCATAACAATGGATGAATAATACTATACTTACTAACCAGATCACACATGTGATGGGCCGGATAAGATAGTGCACGCATCACTATTAAATCAAGCTTATGAGTTGACCAATGAGATGACAGTCATTGGCAACTAAGACAAACTTGAATCAAAGTGAAGATTACTATTCAATCAAGCTATGAACTGACTTATGAGATGACAGTCATATTGCAATTAAGATAACTTGAATAAAAGCATAGAAGAAGTAAGAAATGACAATCTGATATTAATAGAGAAATAAGACTGTGATCTGTATTACATATCTATGACAGTCTATTACAAATGCATCATGGTATTGTATCCAGAATTCAAACCTCAGTCCTACGACTGAACCCCCATTTGTTCATCTATTGTCTTTATCTTTATATATTTACAATGTACAGATCAGATCCTATGAAAAGGGATCTAGGATACTAAAAATATCATAACATAAAACTAATCGTAAACTCTAAAGGAACATATCCTTTATTAAAGGAAATCAAACCATATCTAAACTGAAGTCTTCGACAGCTACAAAAGTATTTAACATCCTTCAATGTGATGGCAAGGCAGAAAATCTTCAAAGGCTGAAAGATAAGGTCAAAAAATGCCACCTGGAAAGACAGGTCATTCTTGCCATAAATGGGTAACAAACTTTATCTCTTTCATCTTGTTGGCACCTCAAAAACTGGAATAGCACTTTGAAGCAGATCCTCTTAATTATAACTTTGACTTATATATCATCTTTGTGCTTTGTAAGCTAATAAGACTTCGATCTGGGCAAAATTTACTCTTTTTCTAGCCATCTTAGGTTTCACCAGCTATTTTGCCTTATGATCTGCTAGTTAGCTGGTGAAAGCTCTGCTTTTCATCAGCTAACTAGTTATAATTTCGCCTTTTGTGCTGGTGAAAGATTTGTCTTTGAATAGCTGTAAAATTTCAAAAATGTGCTTTGTCTTCAGTACAAAGAGAGACTATTCACTAACATCCTCCATGCATCCTTGTTGATCATATTTCACAAGGTTTCTGTAGATTGTACCGTGACTTAAAGCATCATCACTGGTGCTTCCAAAATTTGATTTCAATATGTCATTCTCTTTGCCTCTCCTTCTGATACAATGTCCTCCATGTTAATAGTTACTAATGTGGAAAATTTTGCATAGGTGGGAAGAAAACACCAGTCACCAATTTGCCAATTTGCATGAGAGAAACAAGACAAAAGTGTCAATTTCTTAGGGTCCTACTACTCTGCAGGTGTAGTTGGTGATTAGGAACCACCACCTGGAACAACTGCAGCAATCCAGGTGACATATATATATCCAACTTCCACCTTACTATTGTACCTTCTATATGGCTTGTTTTGCGTGTTCATTACAACCATTGAGCATTCTGGAAAAATGCAGATGAATTGCCATGGACACGCTGATCTTGATAATAAGGAAAATTTTCATCTTCTATTAGATTATAACATATAGGGATGAGGTAACCAGGGTCAACTCTCTTTATCTTGCACTTTGCATTGTCATCAAACATGACTGTTACATTTTGGACCACATCAGCAACCTATCCAACACTGAAATCGAGTGCTAATTTAGGAGAACTGAGGTGAAGGCAGAGTTTGATGTTGCTCACTCCCTGCTGTGACCAAATGCTACCAGATGAATATTCTCCATGGAGCACACATTAATGTAGCTAGGATTACATATGTGGAAAATACAGTGACCCTGTCCTCGCTTGCAAACTTAACAATTAGTATAGCTGAATTTCTTTATATCAAACATTCCAGGGTGATTCTCATGTCATCGACCATTTTGACAATATTGATGATTGGGCATCTAATACGTATATCTTTTTCTTCATAGGTTATGCATTTCCTTGCGAGCTCCTCCCTATCTGTCAGCTCTAAATCACTTGTTGCACAAACCTCACCAGCGTATAGACAAATCTGTTATGTCGAACCCTGAACCTCTTCGTAGCTTTCCTTCATGACTCGATTTGCATGCGCCCTGATACTTCCACCTGTCGAATGTTCCCAAAGATAAGCTATATTCAATCATAGATAGTTGCGCATACATTCTTCTACCTATGAACCGAGCACCTGGTAGAAATATTTTTCAATCGGTGTATCGATACAAAAAAAAAAAGAGTTGAGTGCTCATGGTGGACACATCAACTTGTAACTTGTCTTATGACAGACTTGTGGCATGATTAAAGGCTGACTCAATAGTTGGCATGTCGAATGATTTGGTTTTGACTCAGTATGAAAATGAGCTATCAGTTTAACATGGGAATAGGGCCTATAACTTTAACTAATGTCTTGCCTCTTGGGACCTTCAAATATTTAGCAATAAAGCCATAAGACCCGAAAGAATATTTGCTTGTAGCTTTGTATGGGTTTGTGTTATGCAATGTGGACTTGGCTTGCATTGGTGGAATGGGCCTTCAATATTTTGTTTAAAGCTAAAAACCATAACATTCATAACCCCTAGAGAATTTAAACATATGTATAATAACTTGAGTTTAGAAACCTTAGGATACTCGAACATTCATATTTATTTGCCTATAATATGAGATATAAGATATAAAAAACAATAATATATTTTTTATATTTGTAATCTCTAGAGCATAGACTAGGGGAAAATGAATAACATTTTACTTGTATTCTTGTATTGCAGGTCCAGAGGTAGAAAACCAAAGGATTTCTGGGCAAAGTAATCAAGCAAGAGCTTGATGAAAAATATGGAGGTTAAGATACTGGCCAAGAGTCTGAAGAAAACAATAAATCAAGTGAAGAGTGGTAGAAATACTCATCAAAATATCAGTGTGTTTTTTATCGCTAACACTTGTCATTGTTGAATGTCGACATAGATTCGACCCACTTAGTAAAGTAGTCTACTGCTATGATGATATAGCGATGCCCCCTAGTTGAAACTAGGTGACATGTAGTGAAATCAATCCCCCACTTGGTGAAGGGACTGACGACAATAACCGGGAACATGGGAGTTGGGTGTGTCTGTATCTTCTGAGAGAAGATCTGGCACGGGTGACACTTCTTGACCTCCTCTGCACAATATTTGATTAACAAGGGCCAAAAGTATCAAGCGCGAAGAATATTTTGGGTTGTTTCCAACCCACACAGATGACTAACACATGCTCCTATGTGACAATCATTAAAAAAAGGATCTGCTTCTTTGTGAGTAAGACATTGTCAGAGAATGAAATCCACTCCTCGACGATATAAAGTGTCATTGAGGATAAGATATTTTCATGCTTGGTGGCATATTCGTCGATGTTCTTCGCGAGAAGCAGAAAAAGGGCACTTCAATGTATGAAGATACAATAGTATATCTCCATACCAAGGGTCCGAACATGTGATAAGAAAAAGATCTTCGTTGATCGGAGACTCTTCGAGCAAAATATCACCACTTTTGATTGGAATTTCTTAGATTAGTTCGGCAAAGACCAAGGAATTTTTAGATTTTGCCGAAACAAAATCCAAGTCAAACTCTTGCAGGATGACTATCCATCAACTGATTTTCCCACCGATGACCCTTCGTGTTAACACATATTGAAAAGGGTTGACGACAACTACAATTGTGGTCTTGCAAATTAACATATAATGACCAAATTGTTGGACAGTGTGAACAACTTCCTAAGCGATCTTCTCAACATGTGATTAGTTGAGTTCCGATCCAACTAGGCCTCGACTAAGATAGTAGATAACATGCTCTTCGAGCGTGTCATCCTCTTGTACCAAGACCATGCCGATAGTAGACTCTATGGAAGCCAAATACAACAAGAAATCCTTTCCATAATCAAGAGGACTGAGCAGAGGGGCAGACGTTAGAGCATGTTTAAACACTTCAAAAGAGCGTTGAGCCACTTCATCCCAACATAATGGGACCCCTTTTTTCAAGAGACACATGAACCCTATAGTAATATTTTCATAGTTATCAATAAACACCGAAGAAAATTGACTTTCCTCTGTAGACTCTGAAGCTGGGGAATTGTGTGTGGGGGAGGAAATTGAACTATTTCCACAACATTCATAGGATCGACCATGATCCCTCTAGTTGACACGATAAAACCTAACAAGCGTCCCGATGTCACACAAAAACTACACTTGTTGGGATTCATGCGAATTCGATAGTAGCGACACCTCACACAGATTAGTCGTAAATGGGCAGGATGATCAGATATCTTACGAGAACGTGATGCCAGATCATCAAGATATCCCTCAACTATACGGGAATGTACCCCAAGGAAAAATAAAAGTCATTTTATGTTGGTCCTTGGGATTGATTTGAATTTGATTGTACCCTAAAAAATCGTCATTTAAAGAAAATACCTCACAACCTGCGCATTCATCGACAATCTGGTCAATAAACGGGGTTGGAAAATTATCTTTCGGGAAAGGTTTGTTCAGGTCATGAAATTCCATACTTACGCGGATTCTACCTTGCTTATTGTTGATAAGAACAGGGTTCGATACCCATTCCATCAATTGCACGGGGTAGATGAAACCAACTTCAATGAGTTTCTCTACTTCATCCTTTATCGTCGCTGCCTTGCGAGGATTGACCGGGTGAAGATTCTGTCGGACAGGCTTAACACCAGGGTAAGTCGTGATTTTGTGTTAACAATACATGGATCAATTCCTGGCATATCCTCATAAGACTAGACAAAAATGTCGGGAAATTATTTAAACAATCTAATGTAGATTTGAATCTCTTTGAGAGAACAATCCGCTCCGACGAACACATTTTCCACGACGCCAGGGGTTCTGGAGATTTCGATAGGAATCATTTCAGCTATACTTTCCATGTTTCCCTCAGCATATATTTTGTGTGTATCTATAGGGTTAATAGGAAAAGGGGTATATCCATTCATGGTTGTAACAAACTCTCCTGCCTCTATTCTCTTGAGCTCGGGTAATAAATAAGATGTGTGGTGAAGATCGTCCCAAGGTTTTTCTGGCCAAGTCATTGCCTCCAAGATCACCTCATCAGAGGGAAACACTAAGTCCAAAGGGTCATAGGCGATGAGAGATTCTTGATCCCAAATAGGTTGGAGAACAGGGTCTAGCTCTTGTGGGGGAGACAGATCAGGGTTGACTGTAGCTTTCCAGACAATAATGTACGCAACCTCAACAATGGATAAGGGCATGGCCATTCCAAGGTGCCCAATCAATTCCATCGAAGTCGATGGGGAAGGTAAAGTCCATGGTTCATCAACGTAACTCGTTTTAAAAGACACAACTTGAAAAAATGCAGCCTCCATTAGTCGGGGACAACCGAAATAAACCTAACATCACTGGCAGGTGACGGATAATCAAAAGTTCCTATCAAAGACAGAAATAATCTAGAACCTAAGTTGATAGTACCTGGCTGCGGGTTATCAATCATCGGGACCATGGATGTCCCCGATGAAGGGTCGGGACGAGAAAAGGATAATTGGTCAATGGTTATAATCCAACCTTCATGAGGAAAACATAAGACCCGAAAAATGGTGGATATGACCGTTGTCATAGCGTAGTTCCAACTTTGCCCTAACAAAAGATTGTAGTCTAGAGGTGTATCGACTACTTCTACTTTGACGCACACAGTTTTACCCTCCAAATACATGGGGAAAGAAGGAATTTTTCCATGTGGTCTGAAATATCGACCGTCAAACACATATATAAATGTGGGCGACAGAGACAACTCAGGTTGGTCGATGGAATTCCAACATGCCAATGACATCACGCAAGTCAAGGCATCCTCATCAACCATCGTATGAAAAATGTCTAGTGTCAATGATTTTGTGGGATATGCCACTACTATATGAAAATCGACATGGTGGGGGAGACAATGTTTATGGTTGGTAGGGTAAAAAACAATCATTTCTGAGTTAGTGGTCTTGGCCGCTCTGAAGGTGAACAACGACGCTTTACTCTTTGAGGGGAAACTCTGGAGAAAATCAAGAGCGTAAATTGCACAAGGAGTTTGTTCCAGATCCTCCACGATGGAGTAATTATGAGAAACCCTTGCATTTGGGCTGTGAGAAGCCTTTTTGAACACACCCTTAGGGATGTGAGTCATCATTTCTCCCACTGTCTTCTCAATTAGAAGAGGATCCAGTGGGTTAGGGGCTTCTTTTCCCTTCTCAATAGATTCTGGCATTGTGTAATTATGAGACCTGGTCTGTAGATGAGATTCATCTTTCATCATATAAATGTTTGTGGCCCTGTTGTTAGTATTGCGTGCGGGGGTTCCCTGACTGCCCCAGGCATGCTCGTGGATGAGGAATACTGAGCTATATTTTTCCCTTGTAGAAAAGGTTTAGTTAACACGACAGGTTGTTGATGTGCCAATTTCTTTGGGGCTTCCTCAAGCCGAGGGCATTGGTGAGTCAAGTGGTCATCCGTGCAAAGTTTACATGAAAACTTCACCTTTATCTTTTCATTTTTTCCCTCGCCAACATTATTTGTAGCCTTCTTATCCCCCTTACCCTTCTTGTTTTAAGGTTTCATATTTCCCTCGGTTTACTGGTTACCCTTGGGATTTGTCGATTGCACACTGTGTACATCCGATGTTTGGGTTATGGGGGCAACCAAAATAGGATTTTGGTTGGCCACAATCTGTTGAATCTATAACTGCGGTAATTTATTAGACAATTGATCTATGGACTTTCTTTGTGCTGAGACTAGTATGTCGTCGACGTGAGGCCCAGACTTCTGTTTTGTCTTATCGAACGTTGATCATGGTGCATCGGGTAGGATCTCATATAGCATACCAGACTGAGAGTAAATCAGCTCCAGTTGTTGGGCTCTCATTATATCCTCTTCTCTGAAAAAAAATTTAAACGTTGCGACGTCTTTGGATACACAAGGTACCAAGGGATTTAGGAACCACTCGAGAAAAAATATGGGAGGGAGCTTGAACTTAATCAAAATCTTTCATCTTCACCATTCTCGGATGTGATCTGAGATATGGTCATATTTCGTCTACTCGAAGTTGTCCAACAACTCGGTGCCAACATCATATCTTACCGGTAATTGGAAATGGTTTAAGAAGACCATCGCCAGGTCGTTAAAGTAAGCATACTTCGAGCTATCAAGCTCAATATACCATTTCGAGGTACCCACTATAAGATTGTGTTGAAACAAACACAACTGAATGAAATCATCCTTTAACGAGTTGGATGAGAACCATAAGTGAAAAGTCATGACATGATCACCTGGATCTTCGCCAGGCTTGCCTTCGAACTTAGGGATGTCCAAGGGAAACTTAGTCAGCATGGGGTGGGAACGTGGATCATGACATATCGGGTTGTTTAAAGTCTCGAAAAGTCTATAAAATGCAAAGTTTCTGGAAAAGTTAGTTTTATTTGTGGCGTATTCAAATGAAAAGAGGGGCATGGATTTTGGCTAGCACTGGGTTGCCAGGAAAAGTTTGACTGCTAGCCAGGGTTTTGGTAGATGCCATGGTGGCCCTGTCCAGTAAAGGGACTTTTGTTTAATTCTACATTGTCTGTTGATTCTCGAAGTTGGATGACATGCCCTGAACATGGATCACTCCCTGTATAGTATTCCAAGGACCTTGGTTGGGGATGGGCCCAGTGGAGCCTCCTGGCATAGGTACTAAACCTTGCCCGGGGTTCCACATAGTGTGGGAGGGGTTTCCATCTATCGGTATCCCTTGCGAAGGAAACAAGCCTTGCCAAGTATTTTCAATACCTTCTGAGGAGTAAACTCCTGTCATTACTCCTTGCGAAGGAATGAAACCTTGCATAGGGTTTTGTTGACCAAAAATGGGGATGCCCCCAATCACGAAAGCAGACGATGAGAAAGAGTTATTTTTAAATGCATCGAACAAAGAAAATGGCATGGATCCTATGGGATTCATGTAGGATTGAGGTCCAAGAATCCCTCCACTGAACAAACTAGAGTTCTTATTAAGCCTGATCAGTTGTTGGAAAGTGCCTCCAAGCGAAGGGGACATAAGAGGGTTGTGACCCCCACCATAAGGGATAGCGTTGAATGTGGCAGTGGTTCCCATGGAGGGTCCTTGTAAGGGATAATTAGAGCTCCCTGCCCCCAGACCAATGGTCTGTAGATTAGAGTAGGTTAGAACCAAACTAGATTCAAAACACAACATACTGTATGAAAAGGGAGCACCAGACGCGTTATGAATTCAGGGAACAATCATCAAAGTCATTGAAGGGATTGTGGCACTCACCAAAGTAGTGGGCGTCTGGAAAGTTGTAGTACTGATAGGCACAGGTGGGGAAGGAGGTACAATGCCCCTTCTGTGGCAACCGATATGGGAGTATGAAGACTCCCTGACAAAGTAGCACTAGGTGCTTCCATCGCTGCTTGTCGAATGAACTATTGTTCAGGTGAAGTCACCTTGGGAGGGACTATCTGAATTAGAAGCGGCACCGATAAGTCGGTGATCGGAGGATTTTCTAGCCTGGAACCTTCAGTCTTGAAGTTAGAAATAATGGATTCCTCCAGTGCAGGAAAATATTCTCTCGGAACTGGATCGTGTACAGTTTCATGTGGCCCAGTAGCTTCGAATGAGCCTTCTAAATCTAGCCTGCACCTCAATGGTGGTGGAGGTGGATCCAAAATAACCGATGGAAGGCCCTAAAGCCTATGTGAACGATGGAGTTGTTGATATTCCACCTTGTGAAATGATCAACCAACATTGTAAGTTTTAACTAGCGTGAAACACTTAGCACACACTAAAAAGTTCCTAATGACAAATCAAGCAAACAACTGACTAGTTGGAAGAACAATTACGCCAATCGACACTAGAGAAATTTATCGGTGTTAGTGTAACTCGAACACGGAAAAAACCTCCGAGTATACTCTACAAAGTGCAATCCGACGTCTTCCCTGGGTACTGCAGTATACGCCCACAGTCACCTGTGTAATTCCCTAAAAACATGCAACTAGTTTTCCAACTCGCATTCAGACACCAGGCGAGTACAGTCGATAGTCAGGATGATCGTAATGAGCAGGATAACAAAGTTTGAAGCATTTCAAGGGTACCGAAGGAAAATGGTCCAGAAGACAACTGAATATCTCAAATAGATTCGAGGTCCACGAGGCTTCGTAGTCAAATGAGATCAGTGTAACTCCCAAGAATGACCCTCAATATACAATCCCCACTATGCTTGGTTTGGCTTTGGAGGGGTTATCTCCTCTACCTTTCTTTACAAGACCTCATGTTTATCCCCTATGTTAGAGGGGGGTCCCAACTGACTCTTACGCTACTGGACTCTGACACTCCCTATCGCAAACACCTATGTTTGTGTAGACAGCCTTGGAGAGTTTCCTTTCCACACCTAGTTCAAGGCCCTAGAGCCTAGACTAGTTGGTGAACCCTACAAACAAAAAGTCTAATTGATTTTAAGTGTTAAGCATTGATTTTTATTGGCTTTAATTACTCAAAAGGGTACGGACATGCACCTTATTTTGTTTGGAAGAGACGAAAGAGAAGAAAGACTTTAGATCATTTGTGAAAAAGAAAACTAGATTCTTCAAATTGAAAGAAAAAATCTTTCAAATCTTTGTAAATGCAAACTTCTCAAAATAATATTCCAAGATCATATGATGCAAAAAGTTTCCTAGAATGAGATTTTCATTTTACGATGCAAACTACTAAACTTTCATGGAAGTAGCAAGAAAGGAACTTTGAAAAAGAACTATTTTCTTTTGTAAAAAGACAACCTATGCTACAATTACCAAACTAAATGCATAACTGAATGAAATATTTTTTTATTTTTGAAATGATTAGAAAACAAAAACATAAGTAAATGATATTTTTTGTTTTTCAAAGAATAAACTAGATAAAGAGAAAATAAAACCCAAGACTCATACAGACCCTAAACCATTGCCTGAATGCATGGACTCACAAGAATCCACAGGAGCATCTAACACTTATAGGTCAACTCTAAACCTCTAAAGAAAACAAAAGAAGATGAAGAAACAACATGGGTTCTTTACAAAGGGAAATATAAACTGAAACTTTGACCCAACCAAAGACCACTAATAGAAACCCTAAATAGTTTTAGAAGGGATGAGAAGCACAAAGCTTCTTGTCAGGAAAGAAAAAGTTTTTTTTTTTTTAACCTTCCAAAAGATAAAGACGTGGGTTGTTCTCAAGCAGCCTGCGTATGTATGCGGGTTGTATATTGTGCAGACTACATATGTACGCGGGATAAACAAAGTGTATGGAAAGTACACATTTGGAAATTTTCAAAAAGAAAAAAGGCTTGGAAAACTGACTGGGCAGGGAAGGCTGGTAGGTAGCTGGAAGGTGACCAGAGACCCTAAATTGACTCAGTAAAGTTGAAAAACTGAAAAAGAAATTGAAAAAACTGAATTCAAACCAAAATCTCCCACTAATACCCTAGAGAGACTCCCCAATGGAAAAATCCCCCTATACTGGGTCTAAGTATAGGCAGATCATTTACTTCCCTTAAAAGACGGTTCTACCCTTAAGCTGTCTGAAAACTATCTAAACGAAATGATAAGAAAGAAGAAAGAAGGTCAATGGGTGCACCTTTAGTCCTTTCGGCCGGTGTAGACCTCTTTCTCCTTTGTAGCTTCCTAGATTGCGGGTCTCCTCCCAAATATGACCTACAAAAAGCTTAGGAAAACAATGCTACAACACATACAATCTCTACTTATCACTTTGAATGTTCAGATATAAACATAGATGCATAAATCAATAAAATCATATAGACATAATGGTTTGGGACAAGAATGAACTCTTTTATTAAGTTTCAAGAAAAAAATGATTACAACCTTTGTCGAAAATCGCTCCACGAACCAAGTCCGAGCTCCTCTATCATGGCTCCAAGTGCATCAATCCATTCTTGCCTCTCACAACCAACTTATCCCTTGGGAAAGGGGAAAGGGTTGTATAAGGAGAAAGGGTTGGAGGGGAGTGTTGAGGCCAAATCTCATAATAGGATGCAAAACTTGGGCTAAGAAGTTGATCTGGATTACTTTTGGCATGAAATGAGAGCGGAGATATAATAAAGCAATGTAGAGAGATATCTCATATATCCAATAAAAATTCAGCTCCTGAGGCCTTATACTTTTGGAGATACAGCCTGTACAAGATAGGGTTCTGAAATCATCCTGAAATGAGTCATTTCGGAATTTTCGCTATAAAAACATTTCTGTAATGTTTCAGACCTTGAACTCTGGAGACAATTTACAGAAATTAGTAAGGTATCTGTGGTAAAAATTTCAGCTTCTGGTTCATCTTAAATTTGTATATACACCTTGTGTAAGATAGGGTATCTGACTAGTCCTATTGACTAGTCTCAAGAAGGTGTTCCAGGTAAAACAATCATAACTTCTTGCTAGAGTATCCAAATTGAGTGAGACTAGTTGCATTGGATCGCAGACAGTCTGTAGTATTTTGGGTGTGAGTTTCAGAAGTTTATATCAATTATTTTGTGCAAAGAATGCTATACAAGTGATATATCCTGGAAAGGCCAAAAATCGGCAAGTTGTGAAGAAGTTACCGTAAACTCCACTTGGCACATCCAATTTTGATCAGACCTATGGCATTGCAGAGAAGAAATATTAGAGAACTACCTAAAAGAAATTTTCATACCCAGAAGGCCTGAAACTTGGGAGATAGAACAAAATAAATATTGTCTAGCAGAACCGCCTCAAAATCAAGATTCAAAAGTGATATTTGCCCAACATGCCCAGAAGAGTGAAATTGAGCGCATGGTTGAAGAAATGTTAAGAGGCTGGCATTATTAGACCTAGCCAAATTTCTTACTCTGCACCAGTGGTAATGGTATTCAAGAAAGATAGCTCATGGCGTATGTGTCCAGATTATAGAGATCTCAACAAGATCACTATTAAAGCTAAGTTTCCCATTCCCGTGATTGATGAATTGTTAGATGAACTACATGGAGCAATCTATTTCAAAAAATTGGATCTTTGTTCAAGGTATCATCAGATCATAATGAAGGAAGAAGATATCCCAAAAACAATATTCCGAACTCATGAAGGCCATTATGAATTTTTGGCCATGCCTTTTGGCCTTACAAATGCACCTTCCACATTCCAAGGGTTGATGAATTCCATTTTCAAGCCCTTCCTTCAAAAATTTGTGTTAGTATTTTTTGATGATATAC
>ML779595.1:1358770-1378509 GCA_009831015.1 Picea engelmannii
GTAGTTGCCTGCATCTTCACGAGTACACCCAGTTTTCCATGTTTCATGCTTAATGAAGGTTATAGGTGACAAGATCCCAGTTCAAACTATATTTCCAGAACTTGACGAGGAAGGAAAAATCATATTGGAGCCTGAAGCCATCATTGACACCAGAATTCGCCAGCTGAGGAATAGATCCATTTCTAAGTATCTCATTAAATGGAGGAAACTATCGGCTGAAGATTCCACTTGGGAAGATGAGTCTTTTATACAGAAGCATCCAGAGTTACTCAAGCATTGCAGACAACACTTGTCTCAAGGGGAGGGGCATGTTAAGCCTTAATATTGGCTCATTACCACTTAATTGGGGCATATTATATTAGTAATGTTATTTTATTTATGTTGTCTTTAGGCCATTAGTTGTAGTTATACCTCCTAGTCTCCTATATATACCAAGGAGACATTTTCATTTTGAATCATCTTGTACTTGAACATTTAAGTGGGGTAAAAGGAGGTTTCCCCCTCGAAGAGGCTTATTATCTGAAATTATCTCTTTTTCAAGGCGTTGAGTACTTTTCCTGAGGTTTTTCTATGCTATATTGATGTTTGGTTCTTAACAACCATAAACATAGAGATACAGTAATACACAATTTTATATTAATGAGCGAAACTGTACAAAGACTGTAAAAATACAAAGTGAAAGACTCGTTAGAATGGCGACAACTTATCTTTGAGAAGAGATGTGTCCACTACTCGCATTCACAAGAAGATGATTTTACAATGAGGCTCCAAAGACATTTTTATCATAAAGAAAATCCAAAACCATAACCCCAAAAGATGAAAAGCCAACAATTTAGTGGACCCTGTTTTGGGTAGTTTGGTGTATCAACTTCCCGGGGGCGTAACTTTGTTATACGATATTTGTTTGGGGCGCATGATAGCTCGTTGGAAAGGTATCATTGAGTAGATTCATTTAGGGGGGATCAACTAGAGCCTTTAGCTATAATTGAGAAGCTCTATCACAAAAAACCTTCATTTATGCCCTCAAAATGGCCCTGGAAGTTAAAAACTGCTAAAAATAATAAATTACCAAAATTGCTAGAAAATTGTTTTGATCCAGTTGGAAAAGGTGGGTGGACACCAATATCCACCTGGATCAATCCTCCCTCCTTAGGAAGCAATGGTATCCATTGTGTTGAGTTCTCGGGGGAGAGGGAAAAGCGTTTGATGAATCTGTGTCTTGATGAGTTGCTTGCCTTGTTGGAAACGTTGCGTTGCTTAGCTTATTGAAGGTTGTCACGAACCTGTGGCTGGAAGGGTTGGAACTTTTTAACCATTATGGATACATGAGATGCATGTGTGCATAAGAAATATTTACACTTTGTTGCAATCTTGTCGACCTGCTTTTGTTGGATAGAAGGTACTTAGGTCGAGGTTGTAGTGGTTGCAGTATCCTTCTGTTCACCTTTTGAACACATTGTGAAGAAGTTGAATTTTGTAGTATGAGATACTACCTTGCGGCATTGTTTAGGTCGAAAATTAGTTGGAACTACGTCTGGTATTTTGTAGAGATGAACCCCAAGAGAAACAATGATAATGCGGGGTTGAGACTCATAAACAACATGGCGCTTCCACATATATGGTTGGGCCAAGATAACATCACAGACATACAGTGGGGAAAAATCACATAATACCTCATTATTGAAGGGTTGGATGTCGTATGACAGTTGTCACTGTTGGATGACACAGAAATCTCGTCCCTGGTGAAGCCACCCAATGTTGTATGGCTGCGGGTGTGGTGTTGTTGACAATCCCAACTGTTTGACGACCTCTGTTGAGATGAGGTTCTTCTGGCTTCCACTATCAATAATAAAATGTAGTGGGGTCCCCTTCACCCACATCTGTGAATGAAAAAGGCACTCCCCCTCTTCACGATCTGTTGGTTTTTCTGGTTGAATTGTTGCGGTTGCGACATTAGCAGTGGGGTCTGTGTCAATGATCTGTCTTTTACCAGTATTTTCATAATCAGATTCTGAATCAGGGTTCAGCTCCTTGTCTTTGATCTCTGCCACCAATGATTGTTTTGAGCGACATTCCTCGGTGTTGTGCCAGGGGATTTTGTGGAAATCACACCAGTTTTTGGTGTCCTTCTTTGTCTTCCCGTGACCCTTATTTTTCTGTGGCTTGGACTGGTTTTCGAGAGACCATTTGTTGGGGTTGTCTTTATCATACTTTGGTTGTTGCTTAAAGTTTGAGAGACCATTTTTTATGGTGCTTAAAGTTCTGCTCGATTTTAATAGCATATCGATAAGCAACACCGAGTGATGAGATGTCCAGAAAATCCATTTTAGTTTGGATGTATATGTGTAGAGCCTCACGGTATTCCAAAACCAAATTTCGTTTAGAGTATTTGATACCCATCTTGGTGTACTAGGTATGGAAGGTATTGGTGAACTCTGGAATTGCTTGGCCCCTCTCTTGCCGCAATGTGGTCCATCCCATGTACTGGTCCTCATAGTTGCCAACAGGGTAATATTGTTCCTTTACCGCATCCACAAAAAAATCCCAAGTGGGCTCGACCCCATATATTCTAGACTCCTATGTGGAACTTTGATCCTAGTAAGTTTCCCACCAATGTTTGAAATGGGGGAGAGATTTAAGGAGTGCGAAGGTGATCTTTTCTCTGTCGAAAAAAATATGAACAAAGAAATAACCTTCTAACAGATTTAACCATTTGTCTAGGGCATCCACATCTATTTGACCTTCAAATATAGGAATATCAAAATTAACATGTACCTTGAAAGGAGAGGTACTTACAAAGTGGTTGTTTGATGAATATGCGCCTGTTTCTATCGACGGGCATTGAAGGATGTGGGAAGAATTATCCATCATTTCGTCCCTCTGTCGCTATTCTTTTCTTCTGCCATGGAGGGTTTCTTGGGCATGCAAGAGTGATTTTCCTCAAGAGAGACAATCTTGAGACCCAAATTTCTATACTCAGACCTCGTCGGGGACATGCACTGAAAAACGATCAAGAGCAACCTACTCTAATATTATTGATTCGGATTATTTTCGGCACGAAATGAGAGCAGAGATATAATAAAGAAATGTACAGAGATATCTCGGATATAAAATAATATAATAGAAATGTATCAGAGATACAACCATAAACACAGAGATATAGTAATACACAATTTTTTATTAATGAGCGAAAATGTACAAAGACTGTAAAAATACAAAGTGAAAGACTCGCTAGAATGGTGGCAGCTTATCTCTGAGAAGATGTGTGTCCGCTACTCGCTTTCACAAGAAGATGATTTTACAATGAGGCTCCAAAGGCCTTTTTATCATAAATAAAATCCAAAACCCTGACCCCAGAAAATGAAAAGCCAACAGTTTTGTGGACCCCGTTTTGGGTAGTTTGGTGTATCAAATTCCCGGGGGCGTAACTTTGGCATACGATCTTCGTTTGGGGTGCATGATAGCTCATTGGAAAGGTATCATTGAGGAGATTCATTTAGGGGGCTCAATCAAAGACTTTAGCCATTATTGAGAAGCTCTATCCCAAAAAAACTTCATTTAGGCCCTCAAAATGGCCCCGGAAGTTAAAAATTGCTAAAAATAGTAAATTACCAAAATTGCCAGAAAAATGTTTTGAGCTAGTTGGAAAAGGTGGGTGGCCACTGATATCCACTTAGATCAGATGGGGAAGGGATTTTGGTAGATTTTTCTTATTCTCTTGATTTTCTTTTCAAATGACACCCCAAGACCTCTTTTTACATGAGAAAATGATGGTTATTCGGTTTGGGGATGGGATACAAGGGGTAAAATGGTTGGGGGACCCTCGATAGCCTATAATATTCATCGAATTCCTTGTAATTTTTGGAGGTAAATGCAGGCTAACAAGTATGCAACTTGCGCATGTACATGGGCTAACTAGTATGCAGCATGCATGTACACACAGGCTATCAGTTCGGTAGGGCGCATACATTTTACAAAAAATGGTTTTTTAAGAAGAAGCCTCAATAGTATTTTGGAAAATTATGTAAGTGGAAAGGCTAATGTCTTGTATGCACAAGTAAGGAATTTTTGGAATATAACAAACAAGAAGTCCTAGAATTAAGAAAAGAAGTCACTTTGTAAAAGTATAAATACACCACAAGAAGTCCCTCATAAAAACTTACACAAGTTCAATGATTATCTATATTTTAAGTGATCTTTTGGTAAATCTTTTCATATAATTTATGAGGTAGTGAAGTTTGAAGTAGTTGTTGGATTACTGAGAGGGAGGGTGAAACAATAATAACGTAATTACAATCCTTTTTCTCCAAATAATCCAAGTGTTATATCAATGTAGAATTATTATCCAATAATGAGCAATAAGAAATGAAAAACCACACACATACACAGTACACCAGTGTTTTATGTGGAAACCCAAATCGGGAGAAAACCATGGAATGCTTTTTCTTATATGTCTTGAATAATTCCATTCATTGGAAGCACCAACTTTCTTTGTTTTCCAGCTGCAACTGGAAGGAGGCTCCAACCCCCTAGTTTTTCAGGCTACAAACTGAGGGAAGCTCCAACTCCCCAATTCTCTAGCTACAACCAGAAGGAGGCTGCAACCCCCTATGTTCTCCAGCTACAACCGAAAGGTGGCTACAACCACCTGTCCTTGCCCCGTCCAACCGCCCTGAAGTAGAAGTAGAATGATGGAACCACTGTCACACTATCACTGTATATATACCACTGTAAACATGTACCAATAAACCTGAACCATGCATCAACCATGCATCAACATGTACCTCAACCTGTAATCAACATGTACCATAAACAAGTGCATCAACTATGCACCAACTTGTACCAAACAATATGTAATCAACCTGTACCATACACAAGTGCAACCAACCATGTACCAAGTATGTACCAATAATTTTTCAAGTACTCATCAACTATGACTCATCAATATGTACCAACATCATCAACTATACACCTCATGTATGTGCCAACTCATCAACTACTTGCCACAACCATGTACCCAACTTGTACCTCAACCAAAAGCCCTCATCAATTTCATCATCCAAATATGATTTGTAACTCTATAATAGACCTGGCGTATATGATCACATACCTGCAAACCTTCCTTAACTTTAACAAGAAGAGACTAACATTTTCATCAAACGTTTCTTTAGTCTGACAAGATTAGTTTTGGATTAGTCAACAACCCTAACTTGAAATAATCATAACTTTGTACCTATAATGAATAAAGATATGAAACTGATACACAATGTTATTTAGTGTGTTTTATGCAATTCCTCCAGGTGTCACTACTTAGAACCTCTCATAAAAGGAGTTATAGCAAAAATGACACACCTTGTTGAATTTTTTCTTCTTCTAGAGAGCGACCTTGTAGAGAATTCCCCGCACATTATATTTGTTGAATTGATATAAAAATATTACAAAGCATACTAAAAACTGTAATCTAACCAACAATTTTTTTCTCACTGAATTTGGATCTGTTATGAACAATTTATGATGGTTTTACCCGAAACACATGTTTTTTACTAGTTTCAGGCCTAGCCACAAACCCTATTTTTCACGGAGTGTAACTCCAAAAATACAACGACCCACATGTTGAATTTTTTACCACAGATACTTGGATATGTTTCCTCAATGGAATATAAATTTCACAATCTGAATCATTCTATAAAAAACATTTATTGAGAAAATGGTGAGATGACCTAAAAAAACATACCTTAGAAAGCATCATCAAAAGAATTTATCCTTCCTTGAATTTCGGCCTTCTTTTCTTCACTTTCCTCAGAAATTTGGCTTATATGTCCTTTGGTTACCTCAGAAACCTATAGGTATTCAATATTCTCAAGTGTTTTTAAAATGAGAGATCCTTGCCTCTTATTTATACTCTCCAAGTAGCTTCCTTAAAAACATCTTCTAGGTCACTTTACTCACTTTCCTTATTTTAGGGTTAACCCACTTTTAATTTATAGATTAAATTTATTATTTAAATAATTTATTTTGTATTCACTTTGAATTATAGTAAACTCATCACTTCACTTTATTATTTACCTTCTAAAATATCTTAAACCACTTTGACTACTTTGACCTTTTGGGGCTTCTAGATGACATAAGAGGGTCCTCCAACTTCGTAAGGCCATAACTCTCAAACCATGAGGAGTTATGTGACGTTACACATACCACCAGAAAGGGAATGACATGTGCTATCCATATAGAATAGTATTATCTAAAAATATATCAAAACTCATACCACTATCCATCAAACAATCTTGGGTCCATTACCCAAACCTGGATTCTCCAACTTCTCATAGTCATAACTCTCTAACCGTGAGGAGTTATGTGACGTTCCACATACCACCGTAAATGGCATGACAAGAACTATCCATCTAGGATAGTTTCACTGAAAAATTCACTGACCTTCATCTCATTATTCCACAAATAAGCATGGGTTCTCTAACCATACTTCTAGGATAACTCAATCCACAAAGCGTCTTCCCGTGAGGGATTTCACCATAAGGGGACCAATTTTGAGTTCATCTATATTTACTTCATGAAAAGACAATAATGAGTAATATTTACATCAAAAAATCTTGGGTCCATTACCCAAACCTTTGTGCTATGGGGATTTCTTCAAGGGTTGACATCAATGACAACCAACCTTAATCAACAATCTCCCCCTTTGGCATTGATGGAAACAATCTGATGCAATACAGAAATCATATCACTCATGCTCCCCCTGGAACCATGTCTTTGTCCTCTACATCTGATAAATCTACTCCCCCTGGAACCATGTCTCTTTCCTCTCCATCCGATAAATCTCTCCCCCTTTGTCATCAATGGCAAAGGTATCTTTCCATCTGGGGCTGCTCCCCCTGACTGAACTATCCTCTTATGGTGCTTCCTCATGTACATCTAAGACATATAAAATAATAAACCACTTCCATGTCCAATAAGAATTTTTACAAAACCACTTCAAAGGATTCCCATGAAAGTGGTTTTGTAAAAATGTCTGCCACTTGTTCTTTTGTGCCCACATGCTCAACTCTGATATTCTTTTCTATAACCTGCTCTCGTAGAAAGTGATACTTGATTGGAATGTGCTTCGTCTTGGAGTGCATTACGGAGTTCTTTGAGATATTGATGGTGCTTATATTATCACAATATATTGGAATGGGCTCATCATACTCAACCTGTATATCTGTCAGAGTTTGTTTCATACAAAGAACCTGTGTACAACATGATGTTGCTGCAATATACTCTACCTCGGCTGTAGATAAAGATATTGGTGATTATTTCTTGCTTAGCCATGATACTAAACACTCACCCAAGTAGAATGTTGCTCCATTAGTGCTTCTTTGATCATCAATACAACCTGCCCAATCTGCATCTGTGTAGGCAATAAGTGATAGATCCTTTCCTTTTGGATACCATAATCTGAACTCTTTTGTTCCTTTAAGATATATGAAAATACTCTTCACTTCTAATAGATGTGATTCCTTTGGTGCTGCTTGAAATCGTGCCACCTGTCCAACTGCCTACATTACATATGGTCTAGATGTTGTCACTTATAATAGGCTACCAATCATTGACCTTTATTACCTCTAATGTAGACTTCGAATCATCATCTTTGCTCAACTTGCAACTGGTTTGCATGGGAGTGATAACTGGTTTGTAATCTTCCATTCCGAACCTTTTTAACATTTCTCTGATATACTTGGTTTGAGAAATAAAAATTCCTTGGTTGTTTTGACGTATCTAAAGTCCCAGAAAGAAGGATAGTTTTCCAAGTAACAACTTTCCAAATTCATTGTGCATATCTTTTGCAAATTTTTGGCTTAACATGTCATCATCACTACCAAAAATAATATCATCAACATAAACTTCAACTAATAAAATATTACCTTGACTTACCTTGATGTAGAGGTTGTTCTCTGCACTTCCTTTTCTGAACCCTGCCTACTATAGATACTTATCCAATCTAGAGTACCATGCTCTAGGAGCCTGTTTTAGACCATACAAGGCCTTCTTTAATTTACACACATAATTTACATTTTCTGACAACTAAAATCCTTCTGGTTGTTCAAAGTAGACTTCTTCTTCAAGTTCCCCATTCAAAAAAGATGATTTTACATCCATCTGATACATTTTAATATTTTTGGAGCATGAATAAGCTAAAAGAAAATAGATTGCTTCCATTCTGGCAACTGGGGAAAATGTCTCTTCAAAGTCGATTCCTTCAACATGTGCATATCCTTTACATACCAATCTAGATTTGTTCCTTGTAACCTGTCCATCTTCATTCAATTTATTCCTGAAGATCCACTTTGTGTTGTTTACATTCTTATTCTTTGGTCTTGGAACCAGTTCCCAAGTGTCATTTTTCTCTATTTGATCCAATTCTTCATCCATGACCTTTTTCCAAAATTCATCCTTGTTGGCTTCTTCAAAATAGTTTGGTTCAATTGTAGATGAGAGTGCTAGGTGTGTTTGTTCTGGTCAACAAATTCTTCTTCTAGTCTCAACTCCTGCATCTTTGTTTCCAATAATCGGTTCTGAAGGATGATTCTTATGTACTTGTTTATTGGGTGTCTTTGGAGTTACTTGTTGAACTTGCTCTTCTGCTTCTTTCGGATTCTCTTCATCTTCCTCTTCTACTTCTTTTTCATCTTTTGCTTCTTCTTCTAAGGGTTGTTTCATTGATTCATTCTCTTCTTCCTTTGATTATGGTCTGTCTGTTTCATCAATTGTTACATTGATGCTTTCCACAACTGTGTTCAATCTTATATTGTAACACTTGTATGATTTCCTTGTACTTGAGTAACCAACAAGTACTCCTTTGTCCACACGAGAATCAAACTTTCCCATTCTACCATCTTCTCTTTTGATATAGCATTTGCTTCCAAAAAATCTGAAGTGCTTCACATTTATTGGTCTTCCTTTCCATGGCTCATAAGGAGTTTTGTCGGTGATTTTTCTGAGCATTACTCTGTTTTGAATGTGAACTATTGTATGCACTTCCTGTGTCCAAAAAAAATCTGTCAATTTTGAATCCATCAACATTGTTCAAGTCATTTCTTGTACTTTCATGTTCTTTCTTTCAACAACTCCATTCTGTTGAGGTGTCCTAGCAATGTAGAATTGCCTTTTTATTCCATGATTTCTGCAGTAGTCCATAAATTCCTTTGAGGTGAATTCTCCTCCGTTATCATATCTCAAGCATTTGATTCCTGAATCCATCTCATTTTCAACCATTTCCTTGTAGATCTTGAAGTTTTCAAAAGATTCTGACTTATTCTTGAGAAAGCAAACTACAATCATTCTTGTATAATAATCAACTAATAGCATAAAGTATCTCTCACCTTTTAAGCCCTTTTTTGTAGTTGGTCCAACTAGATCAATATGCACAATTTCCAGTTGTCTTGTTGTTGAATATTCCTTTGATTTGAACCTGGTCTTTGTTTTCTTTCCTTGTTGACAATCCTTTCATAAAGTGTTGGTTGGTTTCGTGATCTGGGGCATTTCTCTGACTGCTTCTATTTTGCTGACTTTGACAAGGTTATCAAAATGCATGTGACCCATTCTTATGTGCCATAGTCAAATTTCATCTTCCTTTCCTAGACAAGACTTTTCATTTCCAATTTCACTTAACACATATATGTTGTTTGAAGTTCTTGCAGCTGTAGCGACCAATTTCCCTGAACCTTTTCTTCTTATCTCACACTTTTGTGAATTTAAAGTAAATTTATGACCTTGGTCACACATTTGGATCACACTTAAAAGATTATGTTTCATATCTTCTACTAGTAGAACATTTTATTCCTTTTCATTCTTGTTCCCAATTAGGACACTGCCTTTTCCAATGATTTTGCTGAACCATCATTTCCGAAGGAGACTAATCCATCTCTTTCCTTTAGTAATGTAAGAAACTCGTCTTTATCACCTGCCATGTGTTTTGACCACTCATTGTCAACATATCAACCGTGTTTCTTCTGCTTAGCTTGTAGAGCGATTATGCATTCTTCATTGCTATACTGATATTTCTTTCTTATCCATGTCGTTTTCTGAGATTCCTGTCTGTGACTGTTGTTATTTTTTTGAGGTTCTTTAGGAGGGACTGTCATTCTGCAATCTTTGGCTACATGTCCAAAATTTTTACATTTATAACATTCTACTTTAGTGCTCAAAGATTCAAACCTATTTTAACTTTTTCTTTGTGTTTCACTAGGTCTTCTTGAATAACCCCTTTGTGTGTGACTCTTAAAGTTGTTATTGTTCCTGTTTTTAGCTCTGCAATTCACAGCTTTATGTCCAAAATTATTACATGCATAACATAAATCAAAAAATATAGTTTGATACCTGGGAGTTGAAGATCTTCTGAAAGGAGGTGCTCTTATGAATCCTTCTTCTTCTTGAGGCCTATCTGTCTGTTGTTGATTCTGAAATCTGAATATTCTCAGTGGAGGAGTGTCCCTGTAATCTTCCTTGTATATCTTCATATCCCCTTTGATTGTTTCTACATAGCTTTTTGGATATGTTTCTTTCTCTATTGTTTTGGAGCTTGATCCCTTTTCTATCTGATTGTATCCAAGTTCAGACTTGTCAAGATGAGATTTCTGACTGCTGATAATGTCATCCAGAAATTTTGAGCTATTATGCATATTTTTCTTTTGAACATCCTTTCTTAGTGTGACAATCTTTGCTTCCAAGTTTCCAATGATACTGTCCTTTTATTCTAGTTGTTCTTTGAGTGCTTCTTCAATTCTTTTATCTTCTTCTATTTGAACCTTCAATTTTTTGATCATTTGATCTAGTTCTCGAGTGCCCATTTTCTTGTCTAATTCTGCTTGCAGTTTCTTGTTTTTCTTATTTTTTGTTATGATAACTTCTATGCCACACTTCAATTCTTCTCAATAGTCAACTTCTACCTCTTCAATTTCTTCTTCGACTTCTTCATATTCTTCTTCAGCTTCTTTGTATTCTTCTTCAGAGTCTTCTTCTTGGCACAGGGGCAGACCTAGGGTTCAATGCTCAAGAGCGCACCAAGAAAGCCCTAACTACCGACCCTTTTGGCAACACCTGCAAAGCAGATGAAGTCTCATTGGAGGTAGAGGCAGGGGTTGTTGTAAGACTCAGGTGTCTGCAACCTTATTTGGGACACAGATCTATGATTATATTGTCTACAGAGAACCTAGCATCGGTCAGTCATCAATATTTAACCCTTATTATACTTCACAGGTGGCATAAAGCATCGTGATGTTCACTTAGATCTACGATACTTCAGCACATAGTAAAACAGGTCGAATCCAGTACACCAACACTAAGCATCCTCATATATATTAGATATAATAGTCACATACATATAAGAAGCACATAGCATAAGTGGATGCATAAAAGCACCTAGCAAAAGAAAAGATAAATATATTGAATCAAAGCACAAAGCATAACACACAGATTTGCGTGGTTCACCCCCACCCTAGGGCTACGTCCAACAACTCTTCTTCTTTATTAGCTTCAGTCAATCTGGTTACAGCACAGAGCTATCAAAATCCTACTCTACCTAGGACAGGAGATCTGTGTGCATCTCGCCAGATCCTCCTTCCTTGAGTAGATCTAGCACAGAGCCTTCTCACAATCTATGCACTCAACACTTACAACACTTGCACTCAGCTCTGCAAGTCTTAACACATAGCATGCACAAAGCCTCTTACAGTCGTTTTCACTTAGCATAGCACCACACTACTTACATTACCTAACTTCCTATTTATACATTACAAAAGTGGGCCTAAACGTGGGTAAACCCACAGTCCGACATCCCTTTCCCACTACATTAATCTAAACCCTAAAAAGGGGCCCAAAAGTGGACCAAGATCCTGTGATCTCTGCTTCGCCTGGTGCTCCATATTTGACAAGCTGTCGAAGTCCCAAAATGGTAAAATATGACCAAGTGTTCCTTAAAACTTGGTCAAGGGCCAACAGGCTCCCAACACTCACCTGTGACTCATCCTGAGTCACTCAGGTATGATCCGTTCTGCCTCAAATGCCTCGAGCTACTTCAACCTACTGGTGTTCCATGACCTCTTGCTCGAATAACTCCTGGATGAGTGCGGCATTCACCGACCCTTCTAGGTGTTGCTGTGTTGAATTCACGACCTGCTCCAGCTCTGTTCCTTGGCTCTCAATATCTTAAAATACTTGACATGCTTTATCCTGCACAGGTTGAAGTTGTTGAGTTACTTCCATTACCTTTCTCTGGATCGTATGGATCTGTTGTTGGGTAGTGTGTTGCTCGTGAGACTGCTTCATTCTCTCTATGGGTGACAGGGACTTTAGCTGCACCTGTACCTTTTCGGCTTCATGCTTCACCACCTGGAGTTGCGACTCCAATTTGTGCAATTTTAGTACCTAACTATTTTCATTCCTCGGTGAGTGATTTAATCCTTTCTACTGTGCTTTGGGCAGTCATTTCTCATTGGTCGCGCTCTTCTTGCGGGGTACTTGGTATGGCCTGAAGCTCTAATTCCACGACCCTTTGTTGAAGTTGTTGAATAACTTGAGAAAGCTTCATCACTTTGTGCTCTATGGGTTCTTCTGCCTTCTGCTCTAAGCCGGTCATAGAGTGAAATGATCTATTGACTACTTCTTCAATCCCGATCTTCTTCATGAGTAGTTGTTCTTTCTCTTTTTGGATCTTCGCTCTGTCTTCTTCAAATTTCTCTTGGAGAGTGTCCTTCTCTTGTTGCGCAGCTCATCGTTCTTCGATGATTTCCTCCTGGGCTTGCTTTAAGGCCTGGGTGGCCTATGTTGTTTCTTCCTGTGCTTTCAGCAGGTGTACTTCGACCCTGTCAGCAATCTTGCGGATTTGAAATGGTTCATCTCCCTCTTTTGTGGTTCCTTCAGGCAGGGGCACAGTGGAGACTGCGCAGCTAGACTGAAGTGCCTGCTACACTCCTTGGAGCTCTATCACGATCTGACCACACATCGCCTCCTGCTTGGCTTCATGCTTCTCTGAAATATCTAGTGAAGCATCGTTCAATGTAGTGACAATGAAGTTGAAGTCATCTGCAGTCAAGGTGGTCTCGAACTTGGTTCGGGTTTCTTTCATTTTCTTCCTTGAAGTAGGTTTCGGAGGGGAAACCTTTCTTTTCTTTGCTAGATCCTCCTCGTCTCTCGACAGTGTAACTTCATCTTTCCTTTGTTCGACTTCGGTGCCTTCTTTTTCTCCTCCATCACCTCCTCACTTAGGTGAGATAGAAGGGGTCTTAGCTGAAGTATTGTCGAGGTCTTTAGCCTCATTGTTCTTCTTTGTCTTACTTGGCCCAGGTGTATCCTGCACTGTTTTAGGGATATCAACATCAGAGAGCTCTGTGGGGTTAGTTGGGATGAGAAGGTTCGTCGACCATTCTTTGTGATCTCCTCTAGATCTTCTTCTATTAATTTATAGTAGGACTATAGTTGCTTCTTGTGATCGTCAGCGCGTGCTCTGAGGTAGAGAAAGTGTCTGCCTGCACTGAACTTCATCAAGGGTCGAAACCTGTAGAGGGTGTTCAGAGTGATGCGTGGTGTGGACTGGATAGCTACTTTCAACTTTTTATAATATGAGTGAAACATGACATTTGACTTCCATTGTTTATTCATATCATTCAAGTACCATAAGGTAATGAACTTTGAGGCCAACGATTCAAAGGGCGCGGTGTCCAGGAAGGTCGCACCTTCTAGCATCTCCTATGCAATGAAAGCAATCAGGATTAGGATCCAACTGAAATGGAACTCGTATCCTTGGTTCTAGGCTTCTCTGTAGTCGAGCTCCAGCTGGTTTACCAAGTACTGTGCCCAATTCATCTGTAGGCCCTCGATGCACTTTCCTACAAGGTCTAGAACGAATCCAGTGACTTGGGTTGGTCGTTTCTTATGGACTAACTTTCCTATGATCATCTGGCAACCGAGGCACACTGCAACATTATCGATGGAGGCTACCTTGTAACCTCGCATGCCCTTCTCTACATCGCCATACGTGTCCTTTATTCGTTGGGGGACAGCACAATCTGCGGTCTTTTCGGGGTAAAACTCTTGAGGGTCAGGGCCCTGCATACTAAGCCCCATGATCCAATTGATTAAGCTTGGGTCCACTGTGATGCGACGGTTCAACCATAAATATCCTCCATGGTAGCAGGCCAACAAAAATTTGACGCACACATTTACTTCTTGATGCCTCCCGAAGTGAGGAATCTTCATTACATTGAGCAAAGTGGAATGCGCGAGGTTATGGGTCCAATGTTGGGGGACGATCTTCAGGTTCTTCCCTTTTGTGATGGTTAAATACTTGTGCAGGGAAAGCATACTGTATGCCTTCCTGTCGTCGAGGTTGAAGTCACTAAAATCTAAGGTGGCAATCTTGTCTTGTTCAGTGCGTACTGCGCGTACTTCCTTTGGAAGGTACGCAGTGACTAAGGCATAGTCAAAATCTCGAGGAACGCTATCTCTGTTCATTATGATGCTTAGGGGTGGGATATACATAGGTAATATGTCTGGGATCATCTTTACAATTGCAAAGTCATTCCCTATCTTAGAACGTCTTTCCGAGGGCGGTTGGGATGGTCCTGCCTGAGCAGTGGAGGGGGAAGTTGGCAGTGCTCCCAAGGACGATGCTTGTACACCTGTAGACATTCCTCTCTCTGACGTGACTCTTTCTATCATTAATTCGATCAAAACTTCCTCAACAACTTTCTCTGTTGCGCTTAATGCTTCCGACATACGCACTTAGGATAAACGATTCACAGGATCGGGGAACAACTCAGATATGGTAATGAGATTGAGAGTGAGAACACAATGATCACTATATAAACTTGGTTTGGCTAAGGTCTTGAGTTCTTGATTTGGAAAAAGTGTTCTTCATGCATGGCGCGACGAGCTAAATAGATAAGTCAACAACGGTTGGATTACAACTGTAATTACCCTCCATTAACTCCGGTTTGATCCGCTAGGCGTGGCCCAATGGTCTAATGATTCCTCTTTATTTATTTTCTGCTCGTTAGGAGCGGGAGTCGAACGAATATATCGATCCTGTTATCGCGCAGTTTGTATTTTAGGTTACAAGGCTAAAAGATAAGGGTCAAACTGGCATAACAGGAACCTCCCCACCCAATGTCACCTCAATGGGGGGCTCTTTCTATTTAGGGAGGTTATCTTAGGGGAGACATCCAAGGTAACCTGGGGTTTGAAGAGGCAAAGAGTAAAAGGTCTTTGGTTAAGGTTATCCCTCCTCGCAGGTTACCACCAGCATCAGATAATCCGGCTAATCAGCCAATAAAGAAGTGAATTCCTTGTTGAGAACACTTGCCCAAAACAAGACAATAATAACACAATATATATATATATTTGCAGGTTATAATTCAAAGGGTTAGTACTTATTGACTATTTGATTTCATTCAATAAGCAAAGTAACAGATAAGATGAGTTCAACGTTTCACTAATTAGCCACTCAAAATTACCAATTCATCAATATCTATCACAGGATGACCAAGCCAACAGTATTATCAATAAAAAATAGCTCAATAAAGGCATGACATCATCATTAATTGCTGAGTTAGAAGGGTTGCTACGTCTAGTATGACGTCAGCCCTAGTTAGTGGCGTTAGGGTTAGTTAGGGTTTCAAAAATTAAAGTTTTTAAAAGATGAATTAGCATGCTTTAAGCTCAACGTTGGAAAGAATACTAGTGTCTTAGGGCAAAATGGAGTCAGAGTAAGGGCAAAAGATCTCAGGAGGATTAAAATTTAAAGACTAGAAGGTTAGGTTCTATGGTGCTGCAATGGCAGGGCCCTAGAATCAAAACCCTAAGGGAAGGAGGCTCATTCCGGTGTTGCTTAAGCAAGGCCTCATGCTCCTTCCTCTTTCTCTAAATACTCTTGACAAAACGGCTAGCTTCAAAATATAGATCTAAGGGAGAAAAGTGTTGTAGGAGCAAGGCTCTTCAAACCCTAGGTGTACAATTAACTAGGCCTAGGACGTCTCCTCTCTTCAACCTATACTTTAATGCTAACTTAGAAAAAGGGAGATAAGTGTAGCAATGGCTAGGCTATATATTCCTTTATCAATGGCTAAAACAATTTCTCAAGCATGGGGACATATAGCAATGACCTACTAGTGTGCTTGTTACCTAGGGTTTCAAGATTCAGCAATAATATAGAAAATGTAAGAAATTAATCCTACAACCATTCATTTAAGAAGTTTTGCATGAAAAATTCACTTACATATCATGAAGAATGCATAATCAAACCCTAGTTGTAAACCTTCCATGAGAGAAACACCATGAATGCCAAGAAGAATCCTCCAAGAAGAGTTGTGCCTCACTTAGAACACCAAAAGTACCAAGAAAAAGACTAAAATACAGTCTCTCACAAGAGACTGAGTTGTGTTATGTTTAAAATGAGGAGAAATGTCCTCTATTTATACCAATCCATGACCTTTGAATTAAAATTTAGGTCATTAAAATAGCCGACAAGGCTGACTATAAAATTTACACTGTTTTTGCATTAACAGCTAGAAAAATGTCATAATATGAGCAAAAAGAGGGACATCAAGCCCTTTTGAGGGAGACGTTGGCCCCCTTTGGGCAAATACAGCATCCAGAAACCAAACGTTGGCCCTTCTAGGGCTCCTCCAAGCTGCCACACGTGCCAAACGACCTCAGCACACTGCCACATGCTCCAGACAACGTCCATCTCTCTCAGGTGACGTCCTGTCCATCAAAGGAAAACGTTCCATCTGTAGTGGGTGATTCCCCCTACGTCGGGCTCTGCCAAAGTGACCTGGGTGGAACTTCCTTCTCTCTTCTCATGCAAAGTCTCATCACAATGTTGTCCTGACTCTGCCATTTAGCAACCATCTGATGGGCTCTTCAGCCCCATGGAGGTCTGAGCTAATCATATCCCCATGTGTACCGTTCCACTGGTACCTGTCCACCAGGTATGGTCCTGCACATCAAAAACTTCGCCCTCCATGGGCTCATCAGTCCTCGGGATCATAGCAATGTCAATCATATCTCATCATTAAATTTATCAAATACATGCATAAAACCCCTGGCATATCCTTTAAGATCTCAAAGACATTACACTAATCTACTATACAAAGTTGAAGAAACAAACAGAATAACCTATTGGGCCAGTATCCATAAGAAAAGGAAAGTTTCCACAGAAGATCATTCAAGCCATGTTCATGAAGTGATATGGTCTAGGGATGTCCAGTCATAGTGAAGACCAGGGGTAGGTGTTGTCTGTGGGTGCCTTTGTAGGAGGTGAGTTGTACCCATCATGGATGCACTTTTTCCAAGCCCCTTTATTGCCTTTATTCTTTATTTATTACTTTTCTTTCTTTTTTATTTCAAGGTCTGACCAGAGGACACTGCCTTGGCATGGTGACCAGAGATGACAGTGTTACCCACTGGTATTTTCGCAGAAATGATGAGGTTAGCTCGTAATGAGACTCCCTTTCCCTTGGCCATGCAACCAAAGGTCATTGCCCTGGCATGGTGACCAGATAATGGCAATGTCATACTGCTAGATACCTATGAACATAATGGGTCGACTCGTGATGAGACCTCCCATCCTCTTGGTTAGGTCTTGTTTTATTATTTTTCTTCGGGTCCCTTTTGTTTCTTATCGAGAGGCCTTTTATTTCCTTCTCAAGGATCCCTGGGCAAAGCATCTCTAGGTTTTATTTCCTATGGCTTTTATCTTTTACCAGCTGCTTTTATCCCTTGGGCCTTTAGCCCCTTCTTCCGACAGGACGAAGTGTAACCCCTCAAGTAGGTCATCCTAATGCCCGGACTAGGGTAATGGGATGGATGTATGGGAGATAAGATGTAAAGTGATAGTATGGTGGGAGTGGACGATGGATTTTCAAATCCCCCTTGGTGACTAAACAAAACCCATGAATACAAGCTTGCTAGGTCACCCCGTTAATCCCCCCAACAATGGTCAAGTGGGTTAGTGTAAGATCCGAGCAGTTATCAGAAATGTAAGGAATCTGATGCATATATAAGAAAGTTATAACAATCAAACATGACACATACCATGATACCTTGGACCAATTACCTCATGGAGCAAGAGTCTTCTCTGATGCAAGTCCAAGTCGATGGTGATGGAAGTTGTTGCTGCTGACAGGACAAGTCTGGTGAAGAAGAGGAAGGATGGCCCTCTAGGGCCATGCTTAGGTCAATCCTTCTCTCGGTACTTCATGTCTAGGACCTGTGGGCCTCGAGACATGATCTGTAAATTCTAACCTTGTACAATATCTACTGCAAACTGATATTCAGAAAAGAACAGAAAAGATACAATGGCAAATACAAACATTACACAGAGATTTTTCACCTGGAAACCTAAATCGGGAAAACCAACATATATTATATTCATACATTGTGTTACATTGTTTACAATACAATATACATATAGTATCCATTGACATCCAAAACCCTAACCCAATGACCTGGATTAGTCCAAAACCCTAATTCCTTAACCAGAAATAGAAAACCATCGGCAAAAAACCATGTGCCGAAAAACCACCTAAATATCATGTGGTCCCGGAAATATGTCGTCCTGGTAATATGTTGTCCCGGAAATATGTCGTCCCGGTGCGAAAAAAAATTTCGGGGGCGCTGCCCCCGAACCCCTGCGCGCCCAGTGTAGACACTCAGACACTACTACTCATGCAAATAATATAACACATACCCAACATTCTCCCACTTGTTGTTTTCTTTGCACACAAGGGGTTACAAGGTTACATAGTCAACAATCCAGGGCAACAATGCCCATGGATCCTCTACACCAAGAGAACTTCTCAGTGCTCACAAATTTTGTTAATGAATCTGAAACATTCTTCAAAGTGTCCAACTTCATCAGTGATACTTTCTTTTCTTCAATCATGTCTCTCACAAAGTGATATTGAACATCAATGTGCTTTGTCTTTGAATGACAAGCAGGGTTCTTTGCCAAGAAAACTGCACTCTAACTATCACACTCTATCCTTACAGCTTCTTGTACCAACCCAATACCTGAACACAATCTTTGTAACCATACTACTTCCTTACTTGCATGAGTGGTTGCCATGTATTCAGATTTTGTAGTTGAAAGTGCCACTACAGCCTATCTTTTGCTCATCCAACTTATTGCTCCTCCAAACAGGTTAAACACATATCCGATTGTAGACCTCCTACAATCCAAATCTCCATCCCAGTCTGCATCCACAAAGCCATGTATATCAACCACTCTGTCCAATCCCGGTCTTCCTTCGTAGCACAATCCATAGCTAGCAGTGCCACGCAAATACCTGAAAACCCTTTTTACTGCAGTCCAATGCTCCTTCCCTGGTTTTGACATATACCTGCTCAAAACTCCCACTGCATGTGCAATGTCCGGTCTAGTACAGACCATTGCATACATCAAACTACCAAATGCACTCGCATATGGAACATGAGACATGTCCTCCTCTTCTTCATGTGTCTTGGGACATTGATCCACAGATAACTTTACACCAACAGGAATAGGAACCTTAACCGGTTTACATTCCTGCATATTAAACCTCTGATATATTGTCTCGACATATGTTCTCTGATTTAACCAAAGTTTCCTCCCTTTTAGATCTCTTTTAATTTCCATGCCCAAAATGAAATTTGAAGCACCAAGATCCTTCATGTCGAATTTAGAGGAAAACTGAGTTTTCACATCCTGG
>ML779595.1:1416218-1457200 GCA_009831015.1 Picea engelmannii
AATTTATTTTGTATTCAATTTGAATTATAGTACACTCATCACTTCACTTTATTATTTACCTTCTAAAATCTCTTAAACCACTTTGACTACTTTGACCTTTTGGGGCTTCTAGATGACATAAGAGGGTCCTCCAACTTCGTAAGTCCATAACTCTCAAACCGTGAGGATTTATGTGACATTCCACATACCACCAGAAAGGGAATGCCATGTAATATCCATATAGAATAGTATTACCTAAAAATATATCAAAACTCATATCTTTATCCATCAAACAAACTTGGGTCCATTACCCAAACCTGGATTCTCCAACTTCTCATAGCCATAACTCTCTAACTGTGAGGAGCTATGTGACGTTCCACATACCACCGGAAATGACATGACAAGAACTATCCATATAGGATAGTTTCACGAAAAAATTCATTGACCTTCATCTCATTATTCCACAAATAACCATGGTTTCTCTAACCATACTTCTAGGATAACTCAATCTGCAAAGCGTCTTCCCGTGAGGGATTTCACCATAAGGGGACCACTTTGGAGTTCATCCATATTTACTTCATGACAAGACAATAATGAGTCATCTTTAAATCAAACAATCTTGGGTCCATTACCCAAAACTTTTTTCTACGGGGCTTTCTTCAAGGGTTGACATCAATGACAACCAACCTTAATCAACAGTAGTGAAGTCTGAGGTAGCGAAGGGAAGAAAAATCAAAGTATGGAAACTAGCTTTCTGAGGTTATCCACAGGTCGCAGTGGAGAAAGGCATGGACATCCGTGGGTTACAGTGGAGCAAAGCTTGAACATTTTCAGGTTGATAGTGTGCAAGTCATGGATCTGTGAAAAGGACTTGAAGAAGATGATATATTTGGTTTGTTGAAGATGAGATGCACCAGGTTGGTCTATTTGTCTGAGATGATAGGCGTCAGGTCTTGTTTATAAATAAAGGTATGTATTTAATGTGTTTTTTTTAGGCTTGTATCATGGTATTATTGCACATGCGTAAGGCATGTCTTGGAGTACCTTTTGGTACATGGTTGAGGTTTATATCTTGGTGATATTGATACATGCTTGAGACATATCCTTGATACATTGTGTATGGATTTTATGGTTCATTGTTAGAGGCACATCTTTGTGATATTGGAATATATTTGAGGTATATAATTGGTATATGATCTTGGTTGTTATGGTGCATACTTGAGGCATATTGTTGAGACATTGGCACATCTTGGATACTTGGCATATGGTATGGTACAGGTTCTAGTACATGGTTGAAGTACATGCATGGTGATGGTTTTGGTATCCATGTGAGTGGAATTGGTTATAGTTGTTTGATGATGGTATGTGACAGAGAAAGGGACAAGGATATGTTGGATGATTGGTTGATCATTAGTTACAGGTTGATGTGACAATGATAGTAGTAGTGACAGTGGAAGTGACAATGACAATGACAAGTTGATGTATCAGTGACAGTGGTAGTTATAGGTTGATCAATGGTAGTGACAGTTTGAGTCTACACTTATATTTCAAGGCGACATGACGGGACAAGGAAAGGGGGTTGTATATTCCTTCTAGTTGGTGCAGAAGAACTCAAGGAGTTGGATCTTCCTTTATGTTGGTGCCTGTAAATTAGGGGGTCGTAGCCTCCTTCCAGTTGTAGCTGGATAATTCAGGGAGTTGGAGCTTCCCTTTGGTTGGTGCCTCCTTCGAGTTGGTGCTGGAGAATTTGGAAGTTGGTGCTTCGTATGAATTTAATCTTTGACATATAAGAAAGAATTTCATGGTTTTCTCACATTTGGGTTTCCACATAAACTCTTGTGTATTGTGTATTTGTGGTTATGTTTTATGCTCTGTTGATTGATATTGCTAATGATATATTGATGATATACTACTGATAAAGTTAATGATTACATGTTCAGATTAAAAGTGATAAAAGATTGCATAATGTTGATTCACACCCGCTCTCAATATTCCAACAATGGAAACAACCCCTTTATAGAACTCCTCATAATTTTCAAAATCATCCTAAAGGTATTGTCTCAAGTTTGTTGTTCTTGATCACAAAGAAACAAAACTATTTTCTAGTTCCCATGCTTCAAGAATAAGAGACAGTATTTACTTGATGTTTTCTCTAGCGTACCTTCTAATGGAAGAGAGTAGGCTTGATGTTCCTCTTAGTCTGGAGCTGGACTTTGGTGTTCTATCAAGACTCTTCTAGGGTTGCATTGTATCAATTGGATTGACAAATATAGGTGGGGGAATTAAAGTGCTATCTAACTCTTTAATTCTATCTTTTAGGGTAGCATTTTCACTCTCCATTTCTCTAATTAACATTTTTAAGGATTGACCCATAAATTCATGAATATGTACAACTCTGGAAGTTGGAAATCCATTGAAATTGAGTTTTGAACTCAATTTCCCTTGAACCTTTTTATTTTTTAAATGAATTTTTTTAATAACCAATTTATTTGAACTTCGTCAACTAGGGAATTGTGCAAAGTCAAGGATTATTCTTCAAATATAATTGGCTCCTCTTCGGCCAATATTGTTGTGACTTCTTCGCTCTCCTAAATCCTTTGTCAGACATTGAGAAATTCAATGTCCTCAATATTTATGTAAAGATCCATATCTTCAAGAACAATTTATTTTCCAGGTGCACCCTCACTTCCTCCTTCCTTATTTGTTTGTATTTTCCTTTTGCTAATCACTAGAAGCTTTTGAGGTCTTTCCAAACTTCCCTTGGGAGGGTTTAGGCCACCTCAATCGTCGAAATTGTCATTTGAAGATTTCCTTTATTCATGAGGTACAAATTGAGATATTTTTTTGGTAGGTTGTTTTTCTTAGAAGTATTAGGATATTGTGTACTCCTCTTGTTTACAAACTCCCCCCATTGTCTATCTTAATCGGTGGCACTTAAAAAAATTTCAATATCTTCTTATTTCTTCTCAATAGACAATGCTTGAGGGTTCTAGCTATCTCCTCCTTCTTCTCTGAATAAGAATGTACTAGAAAATGAAACATTGTAGCTTATAGATGTCATGTGTTTCATAAATAGTTCGTTAGGGTCAAACCCTTTGATTTCATCTTCTTTCTTCAAATTAAACTAATCAAATTGGACTAAAAATTCATCGATATTTGTAGTGTTTTTCAATTTTATTTCTCCAATTTTCCATGGCAAAGGAATAAATTGACTTTTCCTCTTTCCGTAAAAGAAATGGGCCCAAAGTCTATATTTTTTGCATATTTTCAAAACAAATATCTTATCTAACACATAGTACATGAGATATGATGGTATTTCATGGGAATAATAAATCCTTATACTAATGCTCCATTGCTTCGAAACTTCCTATTTTATCCAAAAATGATGTTGCTTCTAAAGATGGTCTTGATGTATTTGGTTCAAAAATAAGTTTCTTAAAAGAAGAAATGAATGAATTGTGGACTTCATAAAAATAATACACATCCTTATGTTTCCATAAGGCAGGGTACCACATCTACTGGGTCGACCTTAAAATTGACTTGTTTGGATAAATGCAGTCCTTTGAAAACATGAAAGTATGTAAGGGTGTATATTAGGTACGAGGACATGTAAAATTTCTTAATCTTTCTGAAGTTTGACAACTGAAAAGTGTTGGTTGTGGAACCTGATTATCTTCCTGATTCAAAGGTCTTTGTTTTCAACCATGTTTATACCCCATGAAGACTTTACACCCCGGAAGAATGTACACTCCTCCACGCGGGGGAGTGCAGGGAGGGTTACCCCCCCGGTGGGGTCCGGAGGCAAGAGGGCCCCCAATGAGGGTTCGAGGGCGAAGCCCCCGAAAGAAAAATTTCCTTGTAAATGTATATTGTAATTTTCATAGTAAATCTGGACCGTTCATTATAAGGTCGCAGATATGACAGTAGAAGTTATGTTAGGGTTTTTTGCCCTAGAAGGAAACCCTCTTTTATGAGGGAAATGTATTGCAACTATGTATCATCATGGATATTGTATTCTGAGTGAGGATATTGTGAGAGAAAGAAGAGGAAGTTACAATGGGTGTGTTGTAGGTTGTATCCCTTCATTTGTTGGATAATAATAAAGGAAGGAACTGGCAATTTATCTGGTGGACGTAGCCCACACTGGGTGAACCACGTATATCTGTGTCTCTATTGTGTTGTGTATCTTCTGTGTTTTATTTCTGCATTTGTTTTATTTTGTTGCTCTGCGGTCCCATTTTTCTAACAAAAAGATAATTCATTAGAGATTATCTTTGCCCAATAAAATATTTCTTTTTCATGGATAGAAAAATACAAGATATACAGAGTTAGTCTAGCAATTGTAGCCATATGATAGTCTTGTCCGACCACTCCGACGAATAACCATGCCATTTCGTGATAGGGATTTTTCAATAAAATAATTTGGATGTTTGATAGACCTTCTGGAATGATTGTTGGGTCTTGAAGATACTATCGTAGGAGATTCAATCCACCATTTATTTCCTTCAAAAAATCCTTATCTTCATCCCCTTTGAAAGTGATTATCGACTATGGGATTCTGAGCATTCTTTTGAATACCAAAGGTGCTAAATAAATAGGGGACTCTCCTTGAATTTGAATTATTCTTTGATTCTTATCGAACTTGTCGATGCACCACAAAACTAACTCTTTAAAATCATAAAATTTTGGGACACAACCTACTAAAGAAATTCCTCGTGTCCAAATTTGATTTGAACTTTTATCTGACAATGTCAATGAAGAGTAACACATGTATGCTCTTGGCCATTGAAACCTATGATCTTCATGTCCAAATGAGTTGGTGGTGTCTCCACACAACTGTTCTTTTCTTCTAGTTGTCATACTTATAAAGTTGACATATAAATACATAGTTCTTTTTAAATCATTATTACCAAATTTAACATTGTATTATACTTCAGGGCTCTTGATTCAAAAGATCGTTAATATGAATTAAATTTAGAATTGATAAAGAATTGTCTTGAGAAGATTTCCATTAATAACGACCTTTAACACTTAACCCATTTGTTATCTCTGTGAGATTTGCATTAAATGTTCATTGGAGAATGTGGCAAGACAAGACATATATTACCACGGGGTGGTGAACAATCGACATGGTGAATGAAGAGATAAGAGCACGATGGGGGGTGAAATTGGGAGTATGTGTAGAAGAAATGAAATCGACGCAAACCCGCGGACCCATGGTGAGATCTCTAAAAATGACTAAGTATAGGACTGGATAAAAATGATGAGATCTAGGATATGTATGGAGGAATCATGAAATTATCATGGCCCATGGTGAAGTTTTAAAATTTGACTAAGTGTTGAGACATCACGGAGGTAATGAAGTATGGCGGGTTGGTGGGTTGGTAGAGAAGCATCATAACGTCCCGTGGAGCATGGTGAATTATAAGAAACTTAATGAGTATGAGGAATTGGTTGAACAGAGGGGTTGTAGTTATAGACAAGTGGATCGGGCAAATGCCTTGACCCGCGGTGAGATATTTTAGAAAATTTTCTAAGTATGGGTGAAAAATTAGGGTGGTGAAACGTGATGGTGTATTTTGGAGACCGTGGAAGTTTGAATGAAGGAAAATATGCATCATGAACCTACGTAAAAGGAGAAAATTTTCTAAGTATGGAAGAGGAATATACAAGAAAATTTTTACAAAAGACTTAACACATTTGAGGATCAACAACTCTACATCATCTTTATAAGCTCCTTATCCTCTATTTATCTAGTTAGCTCTAAATTTTCCTTTGTAGTCACTAGATTTTGAATTCCTTGAAGCAATGACATGACAACATCTGGTTTGGCCTCATTCTCTTTGGAGTAAATATCCTTGAAATGATTATAGGTTGCTTCCTTTTTAGCAATGAAATTAGTTAATTTCTCCTAATCATCTAAGCTTATTTCTTCACTAACTTTTTTGCGGACTTGTTTTTTCCTATTTATGAGAAAACATGGTATTATTATCTCTTGTTTTCATCCATAGACTCTGATGTTTAGATGCTATAACACCTCCTTTTTCCTATTTTCCTTATGTATAATGTTACATAAATCTCTTTCATCCATTAATCCCTATTTGTCACTTCATCATTTCCCAATTTCGTTTGGAGACAACTAAGTTGTTTTTTAATATCATTTTTTTCCTAAGATGGTGAAAGGTTGGAACCCTTGACAACCCTTGATTTATAATCCCACACATCCCACCCTTGACAACCCTTAATTTAGAATCTCACACATAAAAAGGAGATCCTAAAACCAGTCTACTTGAGGTGTCTGAAATAATATCCATATATTTTGGGTCATGCAACCAAAGCATATTGAATCTAAAGGGGATGGGACCTAGATTTTAAGGTTAAATAAATGAAAGAAAAATTGGCTTATGATCAGAGACACCAAGTGGAATAATGTTATAGATAATGACCTGATTATCAAGCAAGAAATCGATATGCATAAGGAAATGGTCAAACCTAGCCACTATATGTCCTAGCCTTGACCTCTTAGTCCTCTAGGTAAATTTCTCTTTTTTTAGCTTTATATATACTAGATTATAATTAGTTATTAGGCCCTCCATACATTCCCTGAATGATCTCTTACTATACTCCCTCTTTCCCCTCTCTTTTCTTTATATGATAAAATTGTGTTGAAATATCTTGCTACTATGATATTCTTCACATACTAGGATTCCTTCATTGCATGCAACGATTTCTATAATTCTTCTTTTTCCCCTGAAGTGAACATGCATATAGACATTAAATGATTGAATTCTCTTCTCCAAGGCTCAGTGAATGAGACTTACTAGCACCCAATGTTGAGTGCATTAAGTATGAACTAGCACAAAATATGAACTATCCCAAAGAGTGCATAAACCTTGTGAAACTCCGCTAGCTCCCGCCATTGTTATTTCTATCGATCTTCATAGTTTATTTCATATTTATTTTATGTCAAATTATTCAATCTTGGTCTCCTAGATGAGAACTATAACTGATTTTTCATATTTGATTGTATCCCTCAATGCTTCTTCTTTGAACCTACTACCCATTTCCCTACTATTACATGAAATTGATTTCATTATTTTAGTTTTGAAGGGTTAGAACTACCACCTATGACTCCATAAGGTAACATCTACAATATATGGATTTTGAGTAAATTTCTTTTTTTTTTTCGTTTCCAAAGGAAATTTCAATGGAGGTTTGAAACCCTAATTATTTTTCTTTTGTTTTTACTACCACTCACCTTTCTTTGAGATTTATTCTTCCTAGCCTTTTCAAAATCCCTTCTTCTTCAGGGTGTTCCTCATCCTCTCCTTGTTGTAGAAGGTCTTTTTTCTCAGTGAGAACACCACTAGGTTGGGTGGAAGTTTTCTCTAAAACAATATCCTAAGCATATTGCAGTTGTTCCTTTAAATCTTTGATTTATATCACTTTTGGAGATTCCATTTGAGACTCAGGGAAGAAGGGTTGAACAAATTTCATGGGAGAGAGGAGGTGAGTGACCACTGTAGTATCATTTTTGTCATCTAGATGAGCAAAATAGAGACACCTACAAGTCTAGTTGGGTTAGCTAGACCAGACAGAAATGAATGCAAGAGTTAGAAACATCAAGCATAAGAAATAAGAAAAGAACTAAACTAGTAACGATAAAGGGAAATAAACAAAAGTGCATAGGAAGAATAGAACCAAAAATAAACAACACTCATGCCACCAATGGATAGATTGTATTAGTGGGAAAAAAAACACCAAGGAAAAAGGGAGACTATTGGGTCTCTTCTTCCTCCAAGGGAGGGCTCTTAAACCCCCACAAATTGAGCTCTTCTTACAACTAGAAAGGTAAAATGAAATGGTGAAGAAATCCTAAGCTCATTCACTCAAGAGGTGATGTGAATGGCTCAATGAAATGATGCTTATATCCTCCAATAAGGAAAGAGGTTCCTTGCAGGAGAATAGAGGCAGCATAACAATACAAATAGATTCTTGGAAATATAGTGCACCCATGGCCTCTTTTTATAGAAAATCTTTGAGGCATTATCAAACAGGTCTTTAGTGTGAACAAGGGGATTTTTAGGGAACCCTTGGGTCTTTGACCAACCCCCCACTCAGATTCTTCTCAGATTTGGGTGTCAAATTAACTTGGGGGATGAACCAGAAGTGGGTGGAAGGCCGACCAAAATCATAAATGCGTCGTTCTGAGGTGTGCGTGGCTTTTTGCATCCACAAACACACATAGGGCACATGTGCTCTTTTTCGACATTTTTCAACTATCGCACATGCGCGTGCTTCCTCTGTATCTTTAGCGCATGCTGATTTTATAACCAGTTGTATAGTTTTGTGCCCTTTGGAAGTGCATTTTTGTGCCATGGATGAACTAATGGGTGTTTTGGAGATGTTGGATTCCTGTAACCATTTGCGGATGAAATTTCAGTGACAACAAATGCCCCCTAATGTATGAGGTTAGGAGCATACGCATAGCCGAAATACATCAATGTTTCTTCTACTGAGAGTACCTATGTAAGAAAGAGTGTTTGAGGGGAGTTTCAAGAGTGACCCCTTGGAGGGAGAGGAGAACCTGTAGGACCCAAACCGGTGTGAAAAAAATAAAAAATAAACTGTGTACAAACGAGGCGGGCATGCCCCATGCTTGTGTCATTTAACTCAAAAATGTGTAATACAGTAACTAAAGTTGTGTTGGTGTAGACGACTGTAACGCCATCGGGGGCATGTTGATAATAGCAGAGAACAATTATGATGGTGAACAAACTCTGAAAATAGGTGATGACACCTGTAAGAAGTGTCAATGATACGCAGGCATTGATATCCTATCAAATTTCAGAGGTCTTTGGAAAATATAAAAACAACTTCAATAGTCGCAAAGTAAGACTCACCGCAACATGAGAAGGTGTTGAAGTCGAATGTCATGGGGGTCAACGACAGCAGAGAACAATGATGGGTCTCTCCGTGTCGTCTAAGACTCCTCATTATAAAGGTAATGAGAGCCAAGATACTATCGCCTTTTTGGAAACTGTGTTGATGTTGACAGAAAGGGAGACGCAACTCCAAGAAGAAAACGACTTCATGAAATCTACAGGGTAGAATTAGGAACTGGTGAGGAACATGAACGTAGTAAAGATATGGGGATACTCAAGACTTCCCTTGGTTGGGGATATTTGTGAAGGATAAGTGGCAGCAATCGTGAAACTGAATCTAGTGTCAGGGGGACAACTAAACGGGGGTTAAATTGTGCAAGAGGCAAGACAAAGTGGACAAAATCATAGATCAGGGGTTCATGGACTATGGGATACTTAGGTTTTTATGGACGAGGTCAACTGGAGTAAACAATAATGAATGCCCCAACCAAAGGTGACATGGGTTTCTTTTGCCGAAAAAAGAAGGTCTTCGAAGGTGATGACAAAAAGCTATGTAAATGCTCGAAACAAAGGCTTTTTACAATTACCAAATTAATAAAGAATAATTTGGGATGAGTGTACAGATACAAAAACAGGTGGAGGGTGGGGGCCCCATAGGTGGGTTTATGTATAAGGTAAATGAATGGGGGGCAATATGTAGATGGGAAAACTGAATGTGGATGAAATGGATGGTTAATGATACTGCAGAGGTGCAGTCAAAATAGAACCATGATGAGATAACTTGGGAGTCCATTGGGCAAGCTAGAAAAATGAGGAGAAGGAGTATGTGGTTGATTCTCGAAAATGCATAATACTATCGAGACTCCCATTCCTAAAGGGTGAAAATAGAATGAGTGTCAAAATGCCAAGGTGAACTGTGAATGGGACAACTCACGTGGGGAAGAGTGCTACTGGGTGACAGTACCAAATTGCGGTAGAGGTGTTAGTACTGCAGAGCTGGATATGAGGATCCTACAGGTGAATGTCGGAGGTTGTGACTGGGAGATCCAATTAGTATTCAGAGGGAATGAATACATGCCAGTGTCGATCATATACCTGAAGGGGATTGTGTTGAATTGTGATGACCAAGTACCTGCACACATTAAAACCGAATACCCAACGTGAACAATATCTGAAGATAAAGAATGTATAACAATTATTTGATAATTTTGAACATGAGAATGCGTACCTGAGTGTGTCATGGAAATATGCTCCATCGGGGAAAAGTGAAAATGATCACCTAACGAAAATGACTATGTAAGTGGCCGAAAATGGTTCAAAAAATGGAGCTTATGGGCTCCTGTACCAAAAAATGAAAGTGGGAAAAGGGCTTAGATATCGACGGTGGTTCCATAATGCCATCCCAATTTCACTGACATTATGGGTGATCAAGCGATAGTTTGGTGGGAGGACATGGACCTCCCCTTTTCTCGAGGATTGATGAAGAAATATAATGAATTACATTCATGGGAGCATTGGTATGGAGTGCTGGAGAAATCTCAGGCAGATATGTGTGGCGTTCTGTGGTTAATGTGTGCAGACGTATGGGATAGATGGGCAATGATGAGTGTAATGCCCATATTCAACGCATATGGCACAAGCTAAATTGGTTCATATATTTGTTTGTGTGTGGTTGATGACTCTATAGTAGTGTGGGATGTACTTGGTGGAGTGGCAAGAAAAAGGGGTGCTTGAGGAAGATGGAAAAAATTGCATAGCTCAGGAAGAGAAGGACATTTCTGAGTGGGGTGTCCTTTTATTTCACATAAGACGCAAGGTATTTGAACACGGGGAGGTAGTGGAGTAATGGGCTCTTTCTTCTTTCATCTGCCCCCAGCCGTAGAAGTGGTGCTAGCGATTGGGGGTGAGGGTGGCATGGTTGGAGTTAGTACTGGGATCTGCATCGAGATTCCCTCTGACTGAGGGAGGTATGGTTGAGGAACCATCCCGGGTGGATGTAAATATCATACAGGGATGGAGAGTACCATGTTCAGAAGGGTAAGCATTCTGGCTACCTGGAATTCTTCGACACCAGGTGAGGGCTAGAAAAAGGGAATTTGGGGGATTGTCTCCCAAATCGGGAGTTTTCCCTGGAGGGGGGGAAGATCCATGATAAGAGGTATGATGTTGCTCTCAAGGAAATCCTAAGGTAGTATTTCTTCAACTGGTGGAACTTTGATATGGGGAGGGGACTCAGTGATAGGAGCCTTGTCTCTGATGTTTTTTCCTTTAGAGGAAACTACACACACTTGTGGTGAAAAAGATGGGTTTATGAATGGTGGTGTTCCCTGATAAGTGCCCAACATGGATGGGTCTTGGAATAATCGAGGGCCAATATTGATGATTGGAAAATCATCTGAGCTAATACAGACAAGGGAGAGGATGTTATCGATGTTGGCGGAATGGTTAGGCTCATAATGTGTAAGCTAGTCGATGGTGATGATCTTCCCATTATGGGGGAACATCATCGTACGAAACACAGAAGAGGCGACCACCTTCATAGCATACATGTAGTTGCATCCAAACAAGATATTGTAATCAAGTTGGGAATCGATAACTTCAATGTCAATGAGGATGGTTTTTCCCCCAAGTTCTATGGGGACATTTTGACAAAGCCCTGCGGAATATGTTGGTCGCCCGTCGTAAGCTTGAAGGGTGATGGCAGAGGGTACTAGTTCAGGGGAGCCAATTTTCTGCCATATGTATTTAGACATGATGCATGTGGATGCACCTTCATCGATGATACACCGAAAAACTATGGTGTTCCAGACATTAACTGGTATCTGGAAGGCTACTTGGGCAGGAAGACGTGGTTCTCCACTATATGAATCAACTGTGATCAGTTGTGTGTCAGCTGGGTCAACTACCCCCAAGGCAGAAAGCAAGGATTTTCGCTTGATGGATAGGTTTGGAGGACCTCCAACATAGACATGGATGCAGGAGACTGGGCTAAGTCATCAACTAGAATATAATTATGAGTAGCCCTAGCATGAGGGTTATGCACACTTCATCGTAAAGGCATACGTGGTATGCGGGTAATGGGTTTTGCGTTAGGACATGGAATCATCAATGGTTGCCCTGCAGTAGATGGAAGTGTTTCTGAGGTGGTTGGGGTAGATTTGGGAGGCATACTGTATTGACGCTTGCGGGTTTGCAGAAGAATTTCTTCATTGGTGAGAAGGACACTGTGATCAACCGGATTCCCGGGTTGAGTGGCACCCGGATTTGGATATTGCCCCATTTTTGGTGGAACAGAGATGATCACTTGTTGGGTGTTCATCACACCTTGGTATGGTATAGGGTTTTTCAAAACAATTGGAGGCGGTGTTGCAAATACTGTTATGGGGCCTATTGAGGGGAAGGTGGTGCCGGAGGGCCCTGTGAGTCCATGGATGCCCTCATCCGTTGGAGATCAGGAATTTGGGGGCAATGATGAGTATAATTTCCATACTCACCACATATAGCGCAAGGGAAGTTAGTCCGAAGATTTTTTTTCTTCCCTTGTCATGGTTGATTGTTATTGGTGCCCCCTTGGGGGTCTTGGTATTAGTTTCCCCCAGTGGGATGGTTGTGGGGGTCATTCCCTCCTGGTCTTGGGTTGTCATTGTTTCATTTTTTTCCTTTCTTCTTATGAGTCGGATTGGCCATATTCAACTGTTCAAATGTATGAACCTGTTGAATGGGAAAGGGATAAACAAAGTTGACGCCAAAATGTGGTTCTCCCGGTGGAGGATTAACCGGCTGAGGAGGACCAGGAAATGGGAAATATGGATTGTTCTATGGATAGGATCCATATGGTGTATAAGAAGTAGAGGTACTTCCACTACTACTAGGGCTATATCTAGTGGTTGGGGGTGGACCCGTACTAGATTGAGAGACCGGATACGGCATGGGTACCGGTGGGGGTGCCCCAAATGACTAAGGGGGAACACCAGGATATCTCTGTTGGTAAAGTGGAGGAGGGTAATAAGATGGACCTCCATACATCGGTGGATATTGGGTTGTACTGTACATGGGTGGTGGTTGGATGTACGGGTTGTGGTGTTTTGTGGTACCAATCAATCCATTTGCTGAGTGATACATCCCAGGTTTGTCTTGATCGAATGGTACGGGTCTTGGGATGTCAGGTAGTATTGTATATAAGTAGGCCGACTGTGCATAGATGAGGTCATACTATTGAGCCTTGCTGATGGCTTCCTCTTCAGATTGGGGGAAGGTGGATGCCACATCTTTGGCAAGGAGGGAGACGAGTGATCTAAGAAACCAATCAAGGCATTGTTGTTTGGTGGTTTTTGCTTTGCATAAACTACGTCGCCGATGCCATTCGTGAATGTGGTCAACGATATGTGTGGCTGAGGTTTGTTTAAACTCATAGAGAATATCGAGACCATTGTCATGGAGGATTAGTAGTTGAAAGAAGGTAAAAAATGCTTTGGCCAAAGATTCAAAAGTCACATGGGACCCTGATTTTTCGTCTACATACCACTTGGTTAATGGACCAGTGAGTGTGTGTTGGAATAACCTTAATCAGACGGAGTCATCCATGAGGTTGTTTGAAGAGCACCATAAGTGGAAGGTCATAACATGGTTGGCAGGGTCATCTCCTGCCTTTCCTTCAAACTTAGGTATGTCGGAAGGTAGTTTGGTAGGCATTGCAGGCCATGTGGGGTTGTGCAATATAGGATCATTGGTGAGCTTACTCAGATCTGAAATGTTGAGGGAAGCCAAGTATGGCATCTAGAGTGGCGGTGGAGGATTAGTTCCATCCATGGTGTGAGTGTAATTTTTCCCCCAGGTTCCTTGAGAAGGAGAGCTAGTGGACGGTTGGCTTTGGGAAGTGGACCCAAGTAGAGTGGAACCAAGCAAATATGATCCTAATACAATAGCACTCACAGGGGTGTGAGAGGGTGTGGCCTATGAGTTGGCAAGACTAGGAACTCCCCCTCAAAGAGGAGGGAGATTTAGCAAGTGTCTAGAATGATGGGGATTCTGTGGGTCCCCTATGGCGTCTGACTAGCCAAGTGAATGTGTGCAAATGGTGATGAGAGTAATAAATGAACAAGAGACTTTGTACCTTCAAAATATATCTCACAAGTGGATGTAATCAAAAGAGCATCATACAAAAATCACAGAAGCATACATGTGGGTAGGTGGGTTTTTGCCCGCATGGGAGAACAAAGAAAATAAATTCCCGTGTCCTAAAAGACATATGTCCTTCCTCTCAAATAACACTTGACCTTCCAATAATACTCAACAGTGGGGTATGAATCCACCGGAAGAGGAACTAGTGAAGGATGAAACAATCAGTTATAATGAGGGGTAGAGGGTGCATATCCCGAAAGAGCTGGTGATATTTCCCAATAGCCATACAAAATCCGATCAAGGTTCAATTGCAGCCCATAATTGCCGCCTGGGCAGATGTCCTAAAATTTGGTCACTAGGTACCTCGGTCAAAGTGTGGCATTTAGGATTTCGGCCTCAGAAATGGGTCACGGGATGGATCCCGTCCAAGAGGTGGGTGCCTCAAAGGGGGACACACAGAACAACCAGACCTCGGCGTTCAACCCTTCATGGATATCTCCCTGCCTTATGTTGTAGGAACACTTGACTTGGAGGATTTTAAAGTTCCCTATTTGTCAACTTCTACTATTTGAATATGTGAGAACCAGATAACGGGGAGTTATTTGGATTCCTATCCCCGAGATCCTACCTAGACTAAAATATTTCTTTTGGCACCTCCTGTGGAGGAAAACTTAGTGAGTTTTTAGAAAAATTTTATATGTGGTTGTTTGAGAGATTGGGGGTGTGAACCAATCTCATTGAAATTAAGTGGGAGTGGATAGTTCCTTCAAGAAAAGGGTGGGGCGTTTCAGAATCCCTTTGGAGGAAACTTACTTCAACTGCCACGATTCAAGATGAAACTATGTGAGTGAGTAGTGACTTTGTGTGTGAACAAGTGAAAGTGTGCCAAATTTTTAATAAGTTAGGTGTCACCTTGCAGCATATGGACTTTGTGTGGTCCTTACAAGTCTTGATTACCTAATTTACTAGATGCCATTGGTACAACCTTGCGGAATTTTAAAGTCCCTAGAGAACTAGCATGTGGACATGTGGGTCCTTACCAATCCTTTAACTCCCTAGTGTGATTTAATCTAAGAAAGCTTCAAAAGACTATCCTAAATTGTGTACATGTGGGCATGTATGGGCCCGTTACAAAACCTTTAAACTCCCCTAGTGATGTAATCTAAGAGAGTAAATTCAAAACTATCCTATCTTTGTATCACGTGGTCATGTATGGGCCCTTATAAATTTAAGATGTGTTTGAAAAAGAAACTAAGAGGAGTCCCGAGGGGGTTGTTGTCCTCTCGTAAAGATTTTGTCTTTTTAAGGGAGATGAAATTTCCCCTCAATCGTTTTTTCTAATTCTCAAGATCGCTCTATGGTGCGAGAGAAGAGCATACTCTACGATTGATGTTCAATTTTTGGTCCCAATGCAAGTGTTTATATATGTGATATAGAATGATTCCAACTTAATTTTGACAATCAAAGCAAGCCAACCATGTGGCAAAATGAAAGCAAAAAGAGGGAAAAAATATGGATTTTAACCTCCTAAGTGCCTATGTTTTGACTAATCCTTCATGTGGAGAGGGAATCTAAGTGTGGTGCATATTACAATATGCATAGAATCAATCTTTAAGAAGTCTATGGGCCTTCAAAACATAACAAAACCCTTACAATGTATGATTTTATGGACAGATGTGCGGGTCACAGAGTAGACAGAGGCGCCAATGCGCAAAACAAAAATGGCCTATTGGCGCGGTGCACAGAAAGCACTGAGAAACACAGGGAGTTTGGCACACGTGCTCAGAAGGCATGCCTGTGGGGTAAAAAAACTCGTGCACTTTCTGCTACACGGTCGGAAAGAAAATTTCGTATGAAATTCTCTCAGTTCAGCTCCAAATTTAGCTTTTTGCAGGTGGGCATGGGTTGGTTATGGTTCTTGCAAGTTAAATAAACAAGAAAGAAGTGCTCAAATAACCCAAATGGGGAGGAAATTGATACCTATCCCCAGTGGAGTCACCAATCTATAGTATCCTTTTTGTCACCTGGATGAGCAAAATAGAGACACCTACAAGTCCAGTTGGGTTAGCTAGACCAAACAGAAATGAATGCAAGAGTTAGAAACATCAAGCATAAGAAATAAGGAAAGAACTAAAATAGTAACGATAAAGGGAAATAAACAAAAGTGCATAGGAAGAATAGAACCAAAAATAAACAACACTCATGCCACCAATGGATAGATTGTTTTAGTGGGAAAAAAACACCAAGGAAAAAGGGAGATTGTTGGGTCTCCTCTTCCTCTAAGGGAGGGCTCTTGAACCCCCACAAATTGAGCTCTTCTTACAACTAGCAAGGTAAAATGAAATGGTGAAGAAATCCCAAGCTTATTCACTCAAGAGGTGATGTGAATGGCTCAATGAAATGATTCTTATATCCTCCAATAAGGAAAGAGGTTCCTTGCAGGAGAATAGAAGCAGCATAACAATACAAATAGATTCTTGGAAATATAGTGCACCCATGGCCTCTTTTTATAGAAAATATTTGAGGCATTATCAAACCGGTCTTTAGTGTGACCAAGGAGCCTTTTAGGGCACCCTTGGGTCTTTGACCAGCCCCCCACTCGGATTCTTCTCGGATTTGGGTGTCAAATTAACTTGGGGGATGAACCAGAAGTGGGTGGAAGTCCGACCAAAATCATAAATGTGTCATTCTGAGGCGTGCGTGGCTTTTTGCGTCCACAGTCGCGCATCGGGCGCATGTGCACTTTTCTGACGTTTTTCGACTGTCGCACGTGCATGCGCTTCCTCTGTATCTTTAGCGCGCGCTGATTTTATAACCAGTTGTATAGTTTTGTGCCCTTTGGAATTTCATTTTTGTGCCATGGATGAACTAATGGGTGTTTTGGAGATGCTGGATTCATGTAACCATTTGCAGACGAAATTTCAGTGATAACAACCATAAATAAGAGGGATGAGAAGCCATTGGGGATCAGGGGGAAATATGAGCGGAGGATTTAGGTTCATGAAATATATAAGACAAAACCTCAATTTGTTTTCCCATAGGGATTGCCCTACCTTTATTTCCAAAAGAAGAGGAGGGTCGAGAAGAAGGCAAAATGACTTGTTTTTTGCTTGAGGGGTTTTTGGCTTGTTTCCACTTGTCCTCTAGATCAGAGTTGTGAGTTTGCAATATTTTGTGAAATTTCCATATTCATGACATTCTTTTCACTTGAATGATAGTTTTGCATAGTCTAGCTTATGCATATGAGTCTCGTAATATCCCCAACTATGCTAGGCAAGGATATTAGTGTTTTATGGTGTCTTTATTATTGAAATTTTGTTGAAAAATTTATACTCATATACTCTTTATGAAACAATATGATATATGACTTTTCACAAACAATTTGCAGGCATTACACTAATTGAACTTCCATAAAAAAAAACACATGTAACCCAAGTACACAAATAATGGAAGAGACAACATTGGCATTCTTTATTATGAATGGAGTCTAGAAATACAACAATAGTGGATATATAATGGTTGTTATAGAAACTTTATCAAATACTACAAAACTCAAACAAAGAACCTATAATAATGCCACTGTCTCATCAATAGTTGTTGTCAAACTATTGCAAAAGGAAAATTGTCTTCTCTAAGTGTTGAATATGGCCTCACGGCCCTTCTCTCCTGCTCCATGACCTATAGAAACCCCTCGGCCTCCTCAATTCCCCTCGGTTCAACAATGTAGTGGATCAAACCCCTCTAGGAACCCTCCACGACACCTCTCAGACACTCAATCTGCAACAGAAAGGGGGGCGACTCCCTTAAGTGAACCAATGGCCTAAGTGAGCCCCCACAACCTCACAACTTGTTCCAGCAAACCCCTGTGGGCCCTTCTATCCCTCATGACTTGCATATAAGGAGGAATCGAGCCCTCCAAATTCCCACATAGATTATTTTATCTTCACAGCTCTGCAATGTGAGGGTTCAACTCTCAAAACAACCCTCTATATATCCTCTCAAGGGGTTATTTACCCTATCACAAGCCCTTATGGCTCTACCAAATTCCCACGATCCTGTAGAGAGACAATTCGATCCTCCAAGAAAACTCCACAAACCTACCAAATAAATCATTGCATCAATATACTGAAGACAAATCACAAGATGGAAACTCCAAATGGAAATCCTGGATGGATCCCCCCTCTTCTTTAGCTAGGGTGCATGTTGCACCACCAAAACCAAACCAATAGTGGAAGGGTTTTGAAAAACACCCAATGAAAACCTTGGCTCTCAATAACACTCCAAATAAGAGATCAAATCATAATGAGGAAGCTAAAGTGATACCCTTTCTTTATACTTCTCTGAACCCCTTCTAGATCTTTCCTCCTTTGACCAAATCCACATGACCTTTATCTCCCTTTTTAATGTCAGAAAGTGATTACTTGGCTTGTAAGTCATTCTCGGACACTGGAAGTTCCTTTCTCATCATCCCAACCTTTATATATTTTTCGTCTCGATTCCAACGAGTTATTACATGAAGGTGTTCCCTCCAACAATATGATCCAAACAACACCTTTAGTGCATTTAATTAATTTATACTCAATAATACCCTTAATTTATGAGAATCGTCAAAATCTCACATAACCAAGAATGAATTGTGTGGAAGTGATCCCGATGATGAAATAAGGTGAATGGGATATGTTGGGCCTCATATACCTCCTCTAATTCACCTGGGCCCACTGTTACCTCCATTTACCCCTCTGGCCAGGATGAAATAAACCCATAAGGTCACCTCAAATTGTAAAGCAGGGGAATCCAAAAATGGGGACATTACAAGTCCACTTATTTAGGGATAACATAAATGCTTCTAGAAATATTTTTCAAGATCTACTTCTACACATATTCTAGCACTTGCAACTATGTATTCTTTCATGGTCATGATTCTACATTCTATATACTTCATAGATCCACAATGTACTTGATTTGGTAACCATGTTTATTTTCCACTTGAGCATGGGTATGCCCACCTTAAGGAAGATAGTCATTTAATACTTTGGTCTTTGATTACAAGTACCTTTTTTATCCTTAGTATACTGAACTCCGCCTTTGTTCACTTTTCAAATTCCTCTAAATTTTATAATGTGTTTCGACCATCATATTCTCTTCTACCTTTTCACATTAAGGAGCATCTATTATACTTATATTTTGTCACCTTTGACCCTAGAGTTGAGTTAGGCCACTTGCATGCTTTCATCTCAAGAATTGCAAATCAATCTGACATACGTATGCTTGCAAATTTTAGAAGTTTAACTCACGAGCACTCACGGGTTTCTAGTTAGCAACATGTGAACATCACCAAAATGGACCAAAATATAAAATAAATGCATAATGCATGAGTATCAAGTGGAAACTATGAAACCTTTACACTTGTACACTTTGTATTTTTCTCCCCAATTACTACAACCACCTTTCACTTGTATAAATTGATGGTTCATGGTCCGGAGAGAGAACACTGCACCCTTATGTTGTAGAAATAATTTGAGATGTGCTATCCTTTAGACACAATATACTCTTCCTAAACAAAACATTCTTAGTTTTGCAAGTCTGATTTAATCATGAGTAGATTTTATGTCTTCCTCCAATTCCCCTTCCACAATAATAATATGATCATTGGTGCAATTGAGTTCAATAAGTGGTAGAGGAATTCTTATATTCTTGACTTAATTTGTCCATTCATATTCTCGCTTCACCGAGTACACAAAAATCAAGTGGCTTCCCAATGGTTGAAAGCAAATGAATATCTTTCCTTCTTGAGTATGAATGACTTTGGACACCCAAGTCAAGTTTCTTTCCACAAGTGGAGTACCATTGACCATTGATGTCACCAAGAAAACAACTTTGAACTTTACGCTTTTAGATTCAAATTACAAATTTAATCCTTTAATGAATGTTTCATGTTCCATGACTTCCTGTACTACCATCATAAATCCATATTAACCCTTGATCTAGAAGGTGCCAAGAGGGATCAAATCCCTTGAGGTGCAAATATTTTTTAGAGTGTGAAGCTTGAGGAAAGTTTTTCACCTCAAGGAATTTTATCCTTCTTAGCACTTGATAGATATAAGGTTAATATGGATCTAGGTTGGTTCCAATTGTAGGAAACCATGCCAAAATTTTAGATGATCACCATTATGTATATGTATATGTTTTAGCTTGTTGGACACATGAAAATAAATAAGCGTGTAGTGCATTCATTAATAAATATGATACATGTATAAATACATAGTCTTGACCTTTGGATTCGTATGCCAAGGTCTCTTGGACTCCCGATGACCATTACAATAGATTGAATCTTCATATTATGTCAAGTTTGTAACCCTAACTGATTACATTTTCAACATTCCCCACCTTAATCTGAAGGGGTGTATATGAGTCCAAGGTGAGAGATGATATTTTAAAGTGGGAAGCTGAAATATGGAAGTGTGCAATTACTAATGGTTGAATGTTGTTGGAAGCAGGCTAGTGCGGAAAAGCAAGGTGATTTTGGGAAAGAAAGAATGCAAGAGGAAAGCGGCAACTGGAAGGAAGAACAACGCACACACATGCAGGGAAGACCTAACGATGTTAGGGTTAGGGTTTTGGTAATGTATTGTAAAGGATGAAGAGCCAGAAATGTATAAATATAGATACTTAGGTATCATAAGGGGTTATGATTATTAGGGTTGTTGTCGGCTCGAAGTATTATCGAGTTTAGCTAGTTATCGATGAGTTGTTGCGATATGTAATATTTTGTTGTATGATCTATTTTGTGTAAGTTGTTGAGATAGAGAAGACAAAGGAGGCTTAGATTGTAGGTCGAGGATCCTAGTGCAATCTAGTCCACCTCATATAGATCTTACTCAATTGTGAAGGATTGTAATGCGTGCGACGCTGTAGATGCGGAAATACTATAATAAAATATCTGAGAGGCAAATATTTGTGGGCGTAGCCCAGGAGGGGGTGGACCATGATAACATATGTGTTATGTGATGGATGCATGCATATCTTTATTGTATTTCAGTAGTTATTGTTATGCTTAATGAATGAGTTGTTATATTTCATGCTTATTCACAATTAACAGTATAGTGGGTTTACAAGTTATAATAGTGGTTCATTACACAGTTCTCATATCTCGCACTCAATCCTAGGTTGTAAACACATGAGTATTACAACCACCCATTAAAGCTATCTCGGGTGAGACTTCGCAGCGCATTCTGTGTGTTGTGTTGCCTTCTAGTTTACCAGGAGGGCCAATAGTTTTAGAGGCTTTGTTGGAAACCCGAACAGACATGAACCCTAGATCAATAAACTCAGATGGAAGAGTAATTAGGATAGTTAACCAACAAATGGTTATGTTGTCATTGGTAGGAACAAGAGAGGATTGAGTAGATGAGATAAGTTGAAGGTATGTCAGAGGCAGATCAAGACAATAATAGGGCAGAGAGCAATGAACTGATAGAAGGGGATGTTGAGACCATGGAATCCCACAAAATAAGAGATTGAAATCTAGCTAAGGATAGAAGAGTTGGAGTTTTCACAGAAAGATAACAGAAACCCTAGAATAACACCCCGTAAATATCTTGAGAAATACGTGTTTACTGATTTGCATGAAGTCTTTTTCTGTGATTTTCCACATTTATTGCAGGAGTGGATACTAAGGTTGAAGGATAACCACGCAATGAACCGGATTCAAAAATTAGAGTGGACCCCAGTACAAATTGAGCAGCTACAACAAGTAAACAACAAATTCACCCGCACAGTAGACTTTTGGCTTGACAGTATTGTGTCAGGTTTTATAACAGAGTTTGCAGTCAACAGAGCGAAGTCGTACATGGCAGCGGAGCAAGAGTTTCTACGCAAACCTCGGGGGAGGTACATTAGATCGTTGTATACTTATATTAAGATAATGCTATACAAAAAATGTGTAATGACAATGGCGTTAGACAGCTAAACTTCCCTGCATGCATGGGGGAAGGGGGGAAGCACTTACAGAAAGAGGAGAAATGGAAGGAGGAAAGGATAAGGGAAAGGAGGAGGAACCCTTGGACCCAAACATGATAGATGAAAACCAGATCAAGTGGATCTTGGCAACAAATGGAAAGATGCATAGCGGAGTACCCTACCAATAAAAGGTGAATACCAAGAAGAGAGTCGTAGCCGTGAGGGAAGGCTTGGCGAGTAATGAGGAAGAGGTAGAGGATCTCCAGGCTGTGGAGAAGATTGAGGAAATCATACACGCAAGATATGAGAGGAATACGAGAGGTCCAAAAATGGGAAGAGAAGGCAACAATCCTAGCCATATTAATGTCAGTGTGGAACCCATAAACCCATGTGAAACTAATACACCAAAGAGAACACCACCGTTTAGACAACTGAAGTTTGGAGGAAGTCTAACAGCAGGAAGTACATCTATACAAGGAGAAACAACTGGGGGAGCCAGTTCAGGCAACACTAGTCAGGTATCTACACCACGTTGAGGTAGTAGTTCAACATTTAGAATGGCAGGACACGATCCCACCATCAGGTTACCAGAATTTCGAGGAGAAGCAACAAAAGACCCTGAGAAACACTTGTTCATTTGTGCAAAGATCTGGGAAGAAAAATAGATCATTGATGAAGATACCAAACTTGCGCAAATAGCTATTATGCTAAGAGACCGTGCACTAGACTGGTACATGATTCTAGATGTAAAAAATGCACCTAGGACGACAAGGACACTAATAGACATTAAGAAGTTACTGATAAATGAGTTCCAGAAGCAAATTTTAGAGAACCAATACATGAATGAGATGATATAAATCCGACAGAAATCGGGAGAATCTATTTGGGAAATTGACTAGTGATTCAAGCGTTTAAAAGGAAAGTTGAAGTATCTCAGGACCGATATGCAGCATAGACACTTATTTGTCAATTCACTATTACCACACTTAAAGTATCCACTACGACAATAGAAGTTTTAGACACAGGCAGAGACTCTGCAGGAAGCCCTGCAACTGGAAGAAAACCAGTATCAGTAGACAGATCCAACTATCGAAGAATTGAAGGAGGATTTGAAGAACTTAATGTTCCAACTCAACCAGAATAAGAATAAGGACAAACAAGAAGTTGTTTGGTGTACTACGTTCAGGACAGAAGGACACCATAAGAACGAATGTCCAACATTCGTGCAGTATATGGTAGCCGAAATGCCAAACCCATTACCAACAGGAGGACTATGGTGTGAAATCTGCAAGAAACCGAGTCATGATCATTATCACTACACAATGATGCGGAAATACCAGATAGTCCCAAAGAGTTCATATTGCACCTTTTGCAAGTCAGTGGGCCATGACGACAAAGACTGTAGAACTATGGAGTTGATGCGAGAAAGGACATCAGATGCATATAGAGTGTAGGCAGAAATGATGACTGGGCAAGATGTGCCACAGTTTAACCAAGTTCTAGCTCCATATAACACTGTTGCATCAACAGTATAATACTACGTAACAACCATATAATATCGTGCAGCCACAGTACAATGCAACACAACCTCAATACAATACCGCGCAGTATAATCAGGCGCCTCAGTATAACGTGCCGAGAGGAGATCGAGCAGGCTAGAGAGGTGGAGGATGAGCGAGAGGAGGTTTTGGACAAGGTCGAGGACTAGTGGTATGTCACAATTGCCAACAACCGGCACATTATGCAAGGGAATGTCTGCTTCCACTAGCAACTTGTGTGTATTGTTGCGCATCAGATCATGATACAAAAGAATGTCTGACACTACTAATAAAGATACAGGTAAAGAGGAACCAGAACAATCAGAATGTTCAGTGGATTTCAGTTGAAGCAAGGGATGAAGGATGGAACATCAATATAGTTACTTGTGGAGGAGCTAAAACAAGAAAAAAATGCAGTTCGACAAGAGTCAGTACAAAACCAATGGGTGAAGAAGAACACCGAACCAAGGAAATAGTTCGATGGGCAAAACGAGAAGGCAATATTTAAGGAAGACAAACAAGAATTTCAGAAGGAAGATAGGGCATTAACTTGAACCACGCATCAAAGAAAGGAAGCACCAGAGTACGAGATGCCTCCAATATCGGATCATACCAACGAAATGCAACCCATGGTACAAGTAAGTACAATCAAAGGTTTTTTGCAATCATGTGTAAAAGTATTAAATGATCCATCATCTGTGAAAATATTGCAAAACATACTAGAAAAATGTAGTATGGAGATAGAAGGAAAACTAGAACAAAAAACAGTCAATCACCTGCATATTAGGAGAAGAACAAGTAGGGAGTTCAGACTGAATGCAAACATTGGAGACCTCAACATGGGAGACATCATACTAGATTTGGGATCCGAGGTCAATGTATTACCAAAGAAGACATGGCAATGCATGGGAGAGCCCACATTAGGATATTCACCAGTTCAACTAAAACTAGCAAACCAACACAGAGTCTTACCAATTGGTAGACTGAAAGGAGTAATAGTAGACCTAGATGGAGTGCGCACTAAAGTAGATTTTGAAGTCATTGAAATAGTGGATGACACAAAACCTTACCCAGTGTTACTTGGTCTGGATTGGGAGTTTGGAAACCAAGCCATAATCAACTTGAAGACTAGGAAAATGACATTTGATTCAAGAGAATACAGGGTCATTGCGCCATTAGATCCATCGGAAGGGGAGAGGTTTGTAGAACCTACTTGCCTAGACTTAGAGGAAATTAGCCAGTTGTAGAGAACAACTACGTGCGATGAGGATTACGTCAACCCAACTGCAGATGGGATAATCAGTTGGAAGAGAATTACTTCATGTGCAACAGACTTAGATACTGGTTTAGAGAACTGGAAACAAAGGCTACACGAAGTTTCCATGAGAAGATGTGCAAGAATAGACCGCACAGTAAGATGGGTCAGCACAAAGATAAGGGAACCACCCAATTTCCACGGAATAAACGATTTGGAAACATTCTTGGCATAGTATGAATAATTTTTTTTGGAGAATCAGAGACTGTTAGCACTTGATATAGCACTCATGGCCACACCTGCAAGATGGTGGGGTGCACACAAAGTGACAATCACAGATTGGTACCAATGCAAGAGGTTACTGCGCATAAGGTTCAAAGTAGAACATGAAGAAAACAAGTAACATAAGTATGATGGACAAGGGGCACTAGCAGAACACTTGGAGAAGTGCAGAACATTGTGGAAAATGACACCCCGAGAGGAATGGCCTCATCATTTCATACACACTCTAGAAGGCATACCAACGAATTGGTATACAGACCAGGAATTGCGCAAGGGAACTGCGACCTAGACGACATTGCAACATAATTTTACACTCATTTTCTCATTCGAGCACGAGAACCCCAACATAGATGCAACCCTTAAAAAGATAATAGGAGTGATATTCATCAAGGGACCAGAAGTTGAACTCATAACAGAAGAACAAAAGCGGAATAGATAGACAATTAAGAAACTGTTGTCATGTTACCATGTGCAATAGGAAGAACCAGATGAAGATGATCTGCGCGATATTCATATCAAAGAAGCATAAGGCGAAAGAGAGGTGGAAGTTCCACCCATAGAATCAAAAGTCATTTCCACGTTGATCAAGGTAAAGAAAGTCAATATTGAGATAGTTGAGCATCCCAAAATGGCCATCATTGGAAACTACTGGGATGAGCAAACAGTGGAAAGCATAATAGAGTTATTGCATGAATACAATGAATTATTTCCCACAACATTTATAGAGATGAAGGGCATAGCCAAAGAGCTAGGATAAATGAAGATACCACTCAGATCTAAAGCGAGACCGATCAGACAACGACCATATCGATTGAACCCCGTATATAAGAAGAAAGTCAAAGCTGAGATCGATAGGATGCTCGAAGCTAGAATCATAGAACGAGACAAAGAATCAGAATGGATAAGTTTGATGGTCGTGCATGACAAGAAACAAGGAGGGATAAAGATATGCGTCGACTTGAGGAAGTTGAACAATGCATGCCTACATGACCCATTCCCTACACCTTTCACAGATGAAGTGTTAGAGAACGTAGGAGGACATGAAGCTTACTCATTCACTGATATATTCTCAGTCTACCATCAGGTCAAGATAACACAGGAAGACATATATAAGACCATGTTTGTGACAGAATGGGGATCTTACCAGTACACAGTCATGCCATTCAGACTAAAGAATGCACCAACAATATTTTCCAGAGTAGTCATTGTTGTGTTTAAGGAATTCATCCAACAGTTTCTAGAGGTATACTTGGAAGATTGGATAGTCTACAGCTTGTTGAAATACCATGTAGAAGTCTTACGCTTGATGTTATAAATATGTAGACAGTGCCAGATATAATTGAACATAAAGAAATGTATATTCGGAACACCGTTTGGGATACTATTGGGCCATATAGTATGCAAACAAGGTTTATTAGTAGATCCTTCAAAGATTGCAGTAATTGTTAACTTACCACCACCAAAAATAGTCTTCAAGCTAAGAGCGACATTGGGACACACAGGATACTATAGAAAGTTCATCAAAGGTACGTGCAGATTACCGCACCAATGGAAAAGTTGTTAAGAAAGGATTCAAATTTTCAGTGGAACGACGAGTGTCAACACGGTTTGGATACCCTGAAGGAAAATATGGTCACTGCGCCAATATTAGTATTTCCAGACTGGGAGAAGACATTCCATGTCCATGTAGATGCATCAGCCATAGCACTTGGAGCTATATTGGCGCAACCAGGAGAGGGGGATTTGGATCACCCCATAGCCTTTGCAAGCAAAAAGTTGTCAGAATAAGAACATAACTATAACACTATGGAGAGAGAAGGCCTAGCTATGGTCTACGAACTGCAAAAGTTCAGACATTATTTATTGGGGAAAAACTTTAAGATGTTCACAGATCACTTAGCCCTGAAATACCTAGTCAACAAGCCAGTGTTGGGGGGGAGAATCTATTGATGGTTACTGTTATTTCAAGAATTTCACTTTGAAGTAATAGTCAAGCCAGGAAAATTGAATGCAGGACCTGACCACCTATCAAGTGTCACAAATGGAGAAGAACCTACGAATTTAGAAGACAACTTTTCGGATGCACAGTTATTCTTGGTTCAAACTACTGATGAATACTTCATGGATATCATTCAATACTTGAGCACAAGGACTGCATCGTAAGAATATAACACCACGTAGAAGAAAAACCTAGTAGTCTGCGTCGCAGACTATCAATTGATTGCAGGACACTTATACAAAATGGGCACAGATAGCATCTTGCGCAAATACATGTTAGAACATGAAATACCAAGAGTGTTAGAAGAATCCCACGAGAGGATCACAGGAGGAAATTACGCAGGAAAAGCTACCACGAAGAAGGTATTGCGCGCAGGACTATGGTGGCCGACGATTCACCGAGACTCGAAAGAATACTATTAGAGATGCGTTGTCTATCAAAGGGTCGGTAAACCCAACAAAAGGGACGAGATGCCATTACGACCAAAAGTAACATTACAGGTGTTCGATAAGTGGGAAATAGACTTTGTGGGACCAATCGACCCACCAGCAAAAAGAATAGGAGCAAGGTACATTATCACCACGACGGAGTACCTAACAAGATGGGTGGAAGTCGCACCAATGAAGGATTTCAGCGCAGAAACAACAACACACTTCCTATTTGAACAAGTGATCACTCTATTTTGATGCCCATGAGTTTTTATGAGCGACCAAGGCACGCACTTCATAAACAACACCATCAACACTATGACTGAAGAGTTTGAATTCCATCATCAAAAGAGCACACCATATCACCCACAGGCAAATGGCACAGTGGAAGCATTTAACAAAATCCTTGAGAATGCGTTGAGAAAGATATGTAACGTTAACAGGGATGACTGGGACCTCAAAGTACCAATAGTATTATGGGCCTACAGGACCACATGTAAAATGTTTACAAGGCACATGCCATTTAAAATAGTCTATGGCCAAGAGGCAATGGTGCCATTAAAATTCTCAGTACCAAGCTTGTGCGTAGAAGCAATTACACAAATGACAGAACGAGGCGCAGTACAGGAGACAATGAACCAGCTAATGACCATGGAGGAAGATCGAATCTTAGCAAGATTTCACCAACAAGTTTAGAAAGAAAGGGACAAAGATTGGCATGATAGACACATAAAGAAAAAAACTTTCAAGGAAGGAGATCTAGTATTAATGTATGACAACAAATCGTTACAACACCCAGGAAAGCTAAGAATGCATTGGCTAGGACCGTATGAAGTACAATCGTTCACAGATGGAGGAGTTGTACAGTTGAGAGACTTATCAAGCATAGAGCTTAGAGGGATGATCAATGGGAGCTGACTGAATTTGTACAAGGATAGTCGACCACCCACCACGCGGTAAAAAAAAAGAAGGAGTAAAGAGAATGTTAAATAGTGCCAACAGAGGCAAAGTGCATTGAAAGAAGAAAGAGCATGCACACTTGGGAATACAAACTCAGTGAGGAGAAGGACAACGACCACGTAAATAAGGAAACAAGAGGGAAAATGGAAAGACGACAAAAGCAGTATGAAAAGACGGAGTCAAGGGGAATTGAATGACAAAAAGGACCGATGAGACACCACATTAATCGTGCCAACTGGAGTCGGCAAGGTAGAGTAGTGGCAAGTACGAAAGAGTTGTAGGTGCATTGAACCCATAATTAAGGAAGCGTCTTCAACAAGCTTCATACGAAATCCATACAACACATAGACGCCAGAGCAAAGAGTCCAATTGTGAAAGGAGAACAGACAGAGAGAAATAGAGGTTAAGGAACACAGAGTCGAGTTCATAGAGGTCACAGAGACCATCCAGACTCAACAAACGTTCGACAATCACTTCCATGGAACCACCAAAGAAAGCAGAAGCAAGCCAGAGTGCTAGACCAACCAAAGTTTAAACCAGGTCACGGGTACAGTTGGAAGAAAGTGAACAACAGTCGTCGGAGATCGTCAATGTCGACGAAATCCCATCTCTAGACACAACACCGGTGAACCCTACACCCATAGTGGAAGAAACCCAACAACTAGCATCGGAGGGCAGGAACATAGATAGACCGATAGAGATATAGGCATAGCAGAACCAGAATGCAGAAACCCTAAAGGAGGCACATCTAGAGAACACTGAAGCAACTCCAAAAGTCAATGGAAGGAAGACAAATCAGGAAGCAACAATCGAGCCAGATGAGTCTCAAATCACCATATAAGACCACCCACTGGAAGGAACAGTCAAGGATGTCACAGGTTGGCCATAATGGTATTCCAAAACACAACTAGGTGCCGCTGGAACCTCGAGCCAACCACCATCACCGAAGAAAGACAAGCAACAAGTACCTAGGTCACCTCGCAAGAAACCAATTGCAACAATTTTTCTACCGTGTATACTAGATGGGCTACGACTGGGATCAAACTTGTTGGGTCATATTGACAAGGTAAAATACTCGGACCATGATGTAGCAGACGCAAACAAGTTTTCAGAATTTGCAAAGAGAGTGTACATGGAGATGGTGGGCATAAATTCGGTTGGGGAACCGATTGATTAGCCACTCCATTGGGCAACAGGGTTGGAGAAAATAGGAATCTTAGGTCTGTTGGATCCACCACATTTTGGCAGAGGTCAGTACGTAGGCGTGTGCATCAAATAACTATTAGCAGTCACACATGGTGGAGACATCTGGTTGGACAAGCTTGTCTCGATAGACGTAGAGCTTATTGCAAACATAACAAGATTTCCATCCCGGGGCATGGATCCAACACAGTTTCTGGACGACAAAACCAAGGAGAAATCCCTAGCAGAAGAAATGAAGAAGAAATATGGCACCAATAGGGAGACACGAGGAATTATTCTCAAGAGGATCAATTATGTCACCACACAAATGGGCACAAAAATCTTAGCCTGTAAAATGCTGAGAAAATGCCACAAAGAGGAAGTTTCGGCTGGGGTTGTCGTGGTTGCAGCCCAATGCGCTGAGGGCACCACAGTGAGATGGACACTGTATCTCTTGAACTTGTTCCTGGATGACTGCAAGAATGCGCAGGATCCGGGAACAGAGTTTCACTATTCATGGCTAATCATGTTAATATCTTTTATGGGATGGAGATAACCCAGGTATGTAACATTTTGTACTAGGCCAAGCTGAACCAGGGAGTGAGATACTTAGTGTTGAAAGCCACATCGGATGTTAAGCACAAAAGGATGAACGGGTCCAATTTTGAAGGATACCTACGCGACTTGCAGGAATCCATCTCCAACATGTGGAGGATCACACCACAGGCTATTGCGCGGTATCGGGACATCACCAAATTCAAGGCCACACGCCACACAATGTCGATACAGGCGCGGAAGGATCCCAATAAACAATGGCTACAAATGCACTATTGTATCACATAGGGTGACATTGACATGGTCATCAAAGACTGGGATGACGAGTGGAAGATTCCAGTCCTCATCCAGGACTTTCCGGATAGAACAACAGAAGAAGAGGCAGGGCAGGGAGAAACAAAACCACAGAAAATACAAGTGCCCAAGAAACGAAGGATGGTCCAGACAAAAACAACACAGACAAACAAAGGCACAACTAAGACAAGGACCCAGAAAGGGAAGAAGGAGAATACACAGTTGGCCAAAGAGCAGTAGAAACAGGCTGAGGCAACGTAAGGGACTGCGCCAAATCCCAACTCACAGGAACCATGGGGGAACAAGAGGCCAGCCACACAGACAGGAGGCATGCACAAGAAAAAAAAAATCACAAAGAACACTTCCAAAGTATACGATCACGGACCACGATGGGGAAATGATAGCCCGAATGGTCCAAGATTGTCTAGCTGAGGATTTTGACAATGCCGTGCACCACAGGGATAGGATTCAAGAGGAGTTGAAAGACATGCGACAGTTCCTCAAGAAAATCGGGGAATTACACATAGCAGGAAGCAGTAGGGTAACAGAGTCATCGACACCGCAAGCAGATGAAATATTGGAAGAAGGAGAGCGATATCCAGTCCATACGATACTGCAACCAAACACAACATTCCACATTTTACCCAATATGTTGCGCATGAACGAGATCGTGGGGTAGACACCCCTCAAAGACTTAGTGCAAATCCAACTGGTATTGTCGTGGATACCATCCAGGGCTCTACACAAGTTGCAGGTTAGCGTGAACCACGAGGTACAGTCTCGATCACACAAAGAATTAGCTGAATTGTAGCAGGAAATAGAGAAGTGGGACGCGCTGAAAATATTATGTGAACATGCTAAGTTTGAGACCCAAGAGGAAAGGGAGCACGGGAATGGATTGGAGCAGAAAGTCGCAGGAACATACAAGAGGATTCCAAAGACCACGTAGACGGATGAAATCATAGTAGAAGAAAATATTGATCAGATTGTGCAGGCAATCAATCAATATCAGAAGGAGATCGAGAATCTCCGAGAGCAACTCACACCCACTACTCCACCAGCAATAAAGGAGCAAAGGAAGAAGGAAGCAGTAGAACAACGACAGGTTAGCACAGCCGCTGACTTGTTCGAGAATGCAACACATCTTTGGACAAAGATCGAGGAGGATTAGAAAGTCCAGAAGTGGGACAAGGAGGAAGAAAGAATAAGCGCAACTATCCAGAACCTCAAGCAGAGGCAAGAGACAATGTCCATCACATAGCACATCAAAGGGACGCAGGACATGAAGAAACTACAGACATAACTCACCATTGCACAAACACAGAAGAAGGAGTGTCAGGCTCAAATGGAACCGTTTCAAGAATAGGTAGTAGAAGTCTTGGCACAGGCAGAGGAAGCCAAGACACAGATAGTACAGACCTAGGCAGAGTGTGCAGAATTGATCAGGGATGAAATTGTAGTCCAGATAGTGGACACACTCAAGGATAAGACCGCACAAGCGCAAACACAGGCAATAGAGCTCAAAGAGAAGTTCGAGGCGGTCACCAGGGAGATCGAAGAATTGTGTTAGGTGGCTCGAGACGAGCCACATGTCAGTGTTGGTGGCCTGTTGGAAGCAGGCCAGAGAAGAAAAGCAAGGCAATTTTTGGAAAGAAAGCATGCAAGAGGAAAGCGACAACTAGAAGGAAGAACAACATGCGCGCATACAGGGAAGACCCAACGACGTTAGGGTTAGTGTTTTGGTAATGTATTGTAAAGGATGAAGAGCCAGAAATGTATAAATATAGATACTTAAGTATCATAAGGGGTTTTGATTATTAGGGTTGTCGTCGGCTCAAAGTATTATCAAGTTTAGCTAGTTATCGATGAGTTGTTGCAATATGTAATATTTTGATGTATGATCTATTTTGTGTAAGATGTTGAGCTAGAGAAGACGAAGGTGGGTAGATATTGAGGGTTAGATCACAGGCTGAGGAGCCTGGTGCGATCTAGTCCACCTCATATAGATCTTACTCAACTGTGAAGGATTGTAATGTGCGCGACACTGTAGATGCAGAAATACTATAATAAAAGAGATGAGAGCCAAATCTTTGTGGACGTAGCCCAGGAGGGGGTGAACCACGGTAACATTTGTGTTATGTGATGGATGCATGCATCTCTTTATTGTCTTTCAATTTTTATTGTTATGCTTAATGAATGAGTTTTTATATTTCCTGCTTATTCTCAATTAACAATATAGTGGATTTACAAGTTATAATAGTGGTTCATTACATAGTTCTCATATCTCACACTCAATCCTAGGCTGTAAACACATGAGTATTACAACCACCCATTAAAGCTATCTTGGGTGAGACTGCGTAGTGCATTCTGTGTGTTGTGTTGCCTTCTGGTTTACCAGGAGGGTTGATAGTTTTAGAGGCTTTGTTGGAAACCCGAACAGACATGAACCCTGGGTCAATAAACTCAGACAAAAGACTAGGTAAGATAGTTAACCAACAAATGTGCTCTCTAAATCTGGTGGTTTTGGGATGACCACAAACTGAATGTATAGTATAAATTGATGTCTTCTACTAAATGATGATGGTGGTTTAAGGAAGACCACAAACCAATCTGTTGTTTGAAGGATGGCCACAAACTCTGGAACATGGCTCTAGGCTTAATGGTTCCCAAAACATTTCCTAAGTTAGCTAGAAGTTGAAGTTGATGTCTTCTGCTAATTGGAAGTTCTCTCGAATGTCGATTTAAAGATGACCATAAACAATTTTTTAGAATAAGTTGCAAGTCTTATACTAAATGGATGTTTAAGGAAAACCACAAACCATAGTCTAGTAGAAGTTGTAAGTCTTCTACTAATTGATGATTTAAAGAAAACCATAAACCAATCACACTCGCTTGTTACTACTTAATTGATGGGACTTCGAAACTAAATCATGATTGTCAATCGTTGATGTTGTTCCCCCCTGTCAGGTACAAGGTGAGAAGACGAAAATCCTCTCACTACAAGATGCATCAATACTCGATAATGAATTCTACGATATGACTGAGAAATATTTTTTACTATTGATGACCATCACCAAGAAGTCATCCACCCATAGTGGTTCTTTATTCTTGTAGGTTTCTTGTTGTTAGAACATCCGTCAGAAGGATGATTGTGTTTTCCAAATTGCTTGCAAGGATGAACATAAAAGAACTGATCTACCATATGGCCAACTCGCTGACAATGTTGGCATATGAGAATCTACTTTTGAACTGGAGCAGGTGAATGTGAAATTTATTGAAGCAGTCCAACACTTTGAAACTGGATTGGTTTGGTATAATCGAGAATATGAAAGGTGACAACCTTTTCATATCTGACATCGATTTTGTGTCTATTGTCCCTAAATTCTTCCCAAGGTCTAATGAGTGGCTTAGAAAGAGGAAGTTGATCAATATATGTACTTGAATCTGAAGCTGGATCACTAAGTTTCTTTTGCACTAGTTGTTGTTCCGAATAGGCATCACCGTCTTCATCATCTTAGAAAAGAGGGTTCTGAACAAGGACTAGTTCAAAATGTCGAAGATTCTTTCGCTCAAGTGGATCGTGAAGAAGTTGAGTCTGAGTTTGAATCAATGCTACTTTGGCTTGTGAAACTTGAAAGCATGTTACAACTGACTACAAAGTGGTTTTATCAATGATGACTATATTGTCCAGAGAAGAGAGGATTAGAGTGTTCAATAAATCTAACAATTCCTCAACTCATGCCATTTTAAAGGCATAATTAGATCTCACAAGGTTTCTTTCAACTCCACCCTTTAACAATCAGACTAAAAAATGAAAACGACAAATGGAGGGCATTGACTTCCATTAAGAATGCACCTGTTTATAGAAGAAACAAAAGTAAACTTACAAAAATACTAATTGCAAGTTACCTTGATTATGACTCTAGATAATTGTTTGATTCTACGATGTACTGGCTAGAAGATAATAAGAAATCTTGAATTCATGGTTGAGATGGTCTCACTCTTATTTGAAGATTCCAAGAAATGTCACCACTTAATCGACTGTTGTTTTCTTATGAAAAATAGATTACCCTTCCAACAATATCCAATGAGTAGTAGCCTACTAAGAAAAAGAGGTTACAAGGATTTGAACCACTAGAGATTAAGGTCAAGTTATGCAATGCAAAGATTCCTCTGAAATCACATAAACTAGGAGTTTCTTCTGAAGAACTTCCTCCAAAGAAGATTTTGGAAAGAGATTAGATTGCCATGAAAAATCAGATAGTGGGTTGTGGGTTCAAGTCGCCAAGGCATTTCATTTCCCAAAGGTTCCTGTTTGAAATGGACCAAAGGTTTCACAAAACTCTATCCAAAGACGTCATGTAGAAGATACAAAAAAGAAAGTGATTGAGCATCCCAAAGCACTAGATATATGGCAGCAAAAAGAAGTAGTAGACTCAATCTTGAGACCAATCGAGCAATCATCTAGAAACACCTCCTTTGTAGTGGATTTGATATCGATGATACCATACAGGAGGGAGAACTTTAGGACCACTCCACAATGTGAATACATACACGGGTGTCTATGGTTAGTCATAGCCACTTGGAGACGTGTTCCCAGTCTAGGCTAGTAGTAGTCATATCTCACGTGTACACTGGTAACTGTAGTATTTGGAAGCCCATTTTCAAACTCTAAAATCCCTAATCCGTTCAAAGAATACAAGCCTGAAGTGCCACAACCATTGCATTAGAAGGGTTACGAGAAATTATTTATTTCTACTTCTTCCTCAGATGTCGACCTTAGCTGTCTATGGGAGCATGGTGGGCAATGTCATGAGAAAATTGCGGGATCAATTCAGGAGCGATTTCATTTCTAGAGACACGAGTGATTTTAACAAGAGAAGCTTCATCTCAAGTATGATCAGGTCACCATGGGACTGAGATCTTTTTCTTCTTCTTCGTGTTTGCACTTGGAGGCTCCCGAATATCTGCGGCTGGAATAGTCAGAGACAAACAAAATATCACTTATTATAAGCGACCGAAATACAGTCATAGGCTACAATGGACAAGATCATGTCAACTCTCTCACTATATATAAAGGTGACCGATAATGGGGATTCCACTTTTCTGAAATCTCTGAACAAGAAAATTCACGTCACCGTAAGTCGAACAAATTCACCAATCTTTATAATAGTCTTGAAAACCTCCAGACTGTCTTTATGAATGCTAATAAATCACATTTATTAGAGCCCATAATTATATCATGCCATTCCTATTAAGTCCTTCGAATAATTTATGAGAGATGGGAGATGGAAGATCTCATCTAGCGATGAAGAAACAAGGAAATGCAAGAACAAATCCGTAGCTAAGAATCCAAGGAAACCATGTTGCGCTAGGCATGACAATGGGCCATGTAAATGGAAGAGAAAAGGCATTTTTAGACAAATCTATGGTTTCCATGAGGTGTAGTCAAGTTGTACATAGGAGAGAGTGGATGAGTGTATACGAGGCACATGTCGAACCAGAGAAACGTCCAACCTTAAGGCATAAATCTAAATTGTAGGCAAATGGGCATAGACAGGCAGACAAAGGGGTGCAAATAGATGTTTCTACAAGTAAAATGCTTAAGGAATAACGAGACACAAACTAGAACAACACAGATAAACTGACCAAAGAATGCAAAAGGAGATTTTCTATAGCGAGGGGAGAGAGGAAACTCTTAGATAGATAGATGGTTAGACCTGCATGCAAAGAGGTGTGACGTAGACTGGCAGGCAGACATATGTGTTTTCTACACAACTCAGCTATGAAAGACTACCATATCTCAATTCAAGCCTACAAATTGAGGTGGTTCTAATACCACTGTTGCACACATGAAAATAGATAAGTGTGTAGTGCATTCATTAATAAATATGATACATGTATAAATACATAGCCTTGACCTTTGGATTTGTATTCCAAGGTCTCTTGGACTACCGACGACTGTTACAATAACTTGACTCTTCATATTCTGTCAAGTTTGTAACCCTAATGGATTACGTTTCCAACATAGTTGAATTTGATCCTTTGAAATTTACTAAGTATCATCTATAATCTAGAGAACACTATTGAGATTATACACAACTTCTCTTGCTTTCCAATATTAATAGTTTCTTTCTCCAACTTCATATGTTCTTCATAATTCTATCTACATTCTATTGCATGCTTTTGGTTTTAATGCATTCGATATATCTTAACATTATAACAAAAAATACAATGAATATAATGGTTTTAGTGTGTGAATACTAATGGAGGGATCACACCTAAGAAAACAAAGTGCTCGACTTCAACTTATAATTGACAACCTCTTTTGCAACATTACAATATGTATTTTGAAATTGGTTTGCACTATATTATCATTAAAGTCATTTCACTCAATAATTTGCGCTAACTCGGTGTTGAAATTAATGCAATAGATCAATTTTGTCTATATCATTTCTTAAATCAATGCGCTGAATCTTTTTGTATGATATCATCGCTAAAAACAATGCACCCTATTTTTTGCATTATATCATTAATGAAATCAATGCAACTACTTGATTTTTGGCATATTTCACATATCATCTATTGTATCAATGCTAAATCATGGACTATATTGTCATTGAAATCAATGAGTTGAAACAATTTCCTCTTTCATTATAAAAAGTCCATTCTTAAAATTAGATTGTTATTTGTTAGTTTATCTTTCTTTGTTTTTTATCCATTTGAATTATATGACTCCACGTAAACAATACAACCCTCGTTGAAATTTCAATGCTTTGAGGATTCCATAACTACAATAATCAATGGAGTAATAATAATTTACAAAGGTGACATTTGTATTTTAAAATAACAATTCTCAAAGCTGTAAAATTTGAAGACTTACAATTCCCAATATATAGTTAAGTGGATAGATTAAACTCTATGCATGCTTAAGTGTGTACAGAAGGTAAAAAAAAATTGTTATTTATTATAAGAAAAATTAAAATAGTATGCAAAGTGATTGAACTTTGTGTTGAACAAGATATTGGTTAATATTAATAATATAATGCATTGCAACATGGGTGAAGATAATTTACTTTTTCTTGACAAAAACAATAAATTTAATTAAAATTAATGGCAGCTGTCCTCTATTATCCTTGTTGCTTCTTTCTATCATTTCTTTTAGATCTTTTTGGTTGTTTGCCCTTAAGGTTAGATAAGGAAGGATTCAACATAAGAGTTTACGAATATCGTTTTAGGCTAGCCTAAGGAAATATTTGAGGGGGTGTTGGCACTCTACTTTCTAAGCTTGTTCAAGGTAAAAAAATATATTGTGAAACAATATGCAAGTCACATGGAGCGGTGACTAGTGATTTTTGTGTTCATGAACTATATATGTCATATTTTTTTGGAAATATTAATGAAAGTTCATAATGTTCATAGCTAAAAAAAAATTATGTGATTTTTAAATCAATCCACTAAATCATTTTGTATTGTATCACTGTGAAATCAATATACCTTGTTTTTTGGCATTATATCATTTTTGAAATCAATAACTACTAGATTGCTCTTAGGCATATTTTATACATAGCATATATTATATTAGTGCTAAAATCAATGGACTATATTATCATTGAAATCAATGTATTGGAACAATTTCCTCTTTAGTTATAAAAGCTCATTCATAAAACTCTTGTTGATATTTGTTCATCTATTTGCTTTTTATCCATTTCAATTATATGACACTCTCTCCACCTAAAGAGTGGTATTCTCATTAAAATTTCTAAGACTTTAAGGATACCATAATTACAATTAAGAATGAAGTAATCATAATTCCAAATGTGTTTGTATTTCAGATTTACAATTCCCAATGTAAGGTTAAATTGCTAGATTACAATTTGTAACTGCTTAACTAAATTACAATTTATGAATTAAAAGTAAAACACTTTTTTCTCCTAATAAGAAAAATTAAAACAATAATATATTAAAATACTATGCAGAGTGCAAGAAATTTATGTGGACAAGATATTTATTTAATATTAACAATTTAATTAAAACAATAATATATTAAAATACTATGCAGAGTGCAAGAAATTTATGTGGACAAGATATTTATTTAATATTAACAATTTAATTTAATGGGTGAAGATGGTTTAAGCTATCCTCTATCATCTTTTCGGTTCTCTGCGCTCATGGTTAGAAAAAGATTTTGTGTAAGAGCTTATGACTATCATTTCAGGCTAGTATAAAGAAATCAAATATTAATGAAATATTTGAATAAAGAAGGTACACGGAAATTCAGTAATTCACAAATTCAATATTCAAGATTTGAGGGGGTTTAGCACTGCCAGGATTAAAGAAGGTACACGGAACTTGATTGGACAGCGCTTAGTACTGCACAGCTGGTAAGCAATTCGGCAGGGGCCCGGCCAATCGAATTTTTTTCAACTACTTCACAGCTGTGAAGCAACTCGGCACGGGCCCGGCCAATCGAATTTTTCTCAACTGCTCCACAGCTGTGAAGCAACTCGGCACGGGCCCGGCCACAGCTTTGAGATATTCGCCAAGTTGCTTCACAGCCTGTGGCCGGGCCCTGCCGAGTTGCTTCACAGTTGTGGAGTACGGGCCCGGCCAATCGAATTTCTCTCAACTACTCGGCCAATCGAATTTCTCTCAACCACTCCACAGCTGTGAAGCAACTCGGCAGGGGCCCGGCTGGCGGCCACAGCTTTGAGAAATTCGCTCGGCCGGGCCCCTGCCGAGTTGCTTCATAGCTGTGGAGTACGAAGCACGGTCAAATCAAATTGCTTTCCAGCTGTTTGATAGCGAATTTCTCTCAACATAACTGTGCAAACCAGGTGAACCAGCGCCACTGTGGAAACTAATTCAATGATTGCCTGTCCGAATCATAGTTCCATTATGAATGGGCAAAGTGGTACTGTCCATTCTTGAAGCTGGCATTGAATTTCCGTGTCCCTTCTTGATTCCTGGCAGGAAAGAACAGACCATTTATGAATATTGAATTTGTGAATTCTGTGTCCATTCATTTTTTACCCCTACCCCAGCCGGGTGCAGATTTGTGAATTCTGTGTTTTTACCCCTACCCCAGCCGGTTGGCATCGTCTAGAAGCCGAGTTGCTTCACAGCCGTGGAGTACGAAGCGCTGTCAAATCAAGCTCCTTTCCAGCTGTGTGATAGCGAATTTCTCCCCATGTCACTATGGAAACGATGTGAACCAGCGGTCCACCACCAGTAAATAAATTAATAATAATGGTTGGCTATTTAGGGATGCATTCACATTCAGATTCCAATTTGAGCGAAGAGTAGCCCTAATCTTGCTGGCGATTTAGCGGTGTGAAGAGGAATCTTTATTTTCCACTGAGCGTCTGATTTGGTAATTACGCTGTGTAATTCTAGTGAAGCCAATGGCGGGTGTTAGTACTGCTACTGGATTTGCAGCCGATGTCTTAAGCAATGTTTTGAGCAGGCTCTGGAACAAAGTTGTTGAAGAGGTGAAAATGGTCGCTTTTTTGCCTCGGGCTGTCACCCAGATGAAAAAAGAAGTTCAAACCCTGGACGATGCAATACAAGATATAAACGCGGAGCTCGATCAAGAGCAACGGAAACCTAAAAGAATAGTGAAGACTTGGCTGGATAAGGCGGACGAGCTAAAAAAAAGTTCGGAGTCTATTGGCAACAAGTACGAGAATTACCAGCAACACAAAAGCTGCCTAGGTTGCTGTCCTCGGTGCCTCTGCCGCTATAGAATCGGCAAAAGTATCAGAGATTGGAAGCGGGATGTTACTGAACTCCGCTCACAGAGGGCGCAGCCCGAATTTCCTCTCTTCGGGGAATACGGGGACCCTACCCCGCGCCCCCAGGTACTGATTCAGAACCCGGAATCTGGTTTTGTTGCAGACTCAAAGCGATCTGCACAGATGAAGCGTGTTGAGACATGGTTGGCCGATAAAGATAGCAACATTCGATTTGTTGGTCTCCATGGCATGGGAGGTGTTGGCAAGACGTTGCTGCTTGACACCATCAACGACAACCCTAACGTAAAGAAGTCATTTGAGCTCACCATAAAGGTAACTGTCTCCAAAAACCATATCTTAGATCTGCAAGATTGCGTTGCCGATAGATTATCCTTGAAACTTCCAGATAAATCCAATTTTGAAGGGCGAACAGAGAGGTTGCGCTCATATTTAAAAAATAAAAAATTTCTTCTTCTGTTGGATGATATATGGGCGGACGATATGTGGACGAGTGAAGAGCTTCAAAACCTAGGAGTGTCCGTCAATGACCCAGGTTTTAAGATTGTTCTCACGACTCGGGATATAGAAGCCTGTGCAATGATGAACGTGCAAGAGACAATAAAAGTGGAATCGCTGTTGGAGGACGAGGGTTGGCAGCTGTTTCGTAGCCGAGCATTTCAGAATCGAAACGGAAATGTTCCACACGAAATAGAGGAAGTTGCCAGGCAAATCGCAAAGGAGTGCAAGGGTTTGCCACTGGCAATAATTGTAGTTGCTGCTGCAATGTCACACCATAATGATCTTAAAGAGT
>ML779595.1:1465150-1548009 GCA_009831015.1 Picea engelmannii
CAACTTTGAGAAATCAAGAATAGTATACAAGTTGTCAAGAGATACCCTGCTTCATATCAATTTGTTATAAACACATAAAGTAATTTTTCAACAAAGATGAGATGTTTTCAATTTTTTTTGTTTTTGTTTTATACCATATCCCAAGTCAAGTATAACTTCTCACATTTCAATTGAAATACATTCAAGGCATATACCATGTACTTCGATGGTTACACTAGATTGTGATTTTACTTGACTTGTGTGCATTGACAGTTAGATTAGGACTTAGAGTAGATTTTTTTCTAGTTTTGTTTCTTTTTATGTTTCATATAATAGTTTTCTTGCTTCTTTTGGTTTTAATTTTCAATTGTTACTATGTCTCGAAGATATTCTCTAATGAAAAATCTTTGAGAAGGTGTTGGGTGTAAGTTATTTTCCTTCATATTCGAAGGATGACTTCAAGACTGGTAATAAGGTATTAACGAACAAATCAATTCATGGTTGGAGAAAATTCACGAAAGTTTTAGAAGCTAAGGTCCATGGATATTATCAAATGAAGGGATTCTATCTTGAATTGGATAAGATTTGTAGAGAACACCATGATCATGTTGAAGATTTTAATAGATATATTATCAGTTTCACAAAAAGCATAGGCCTTTTTATGAAAATGTGTGAGCGGTACTTGCATGCTCTCTCCATTGAAGAATTGGAAAAAATATTGTTAGCAAGTGAGGAAAATCAACAAATTCATGAGTATTCACAAGTGTATCTCTCATCCTCACATTTATCACAAAACCCTGCTAATAGTGAGCAAATGTAAATCCAAATAATCAAACTTAAAATTAAACAAGATGGGATATGTAGTTGAAGAAGTGTTATTACAAGATGGAATAACAATATAGAAGGCACCATTATTTGAGATAGTCATGGTCATAACCTTGATCATAATGAGTATGTCACAACAGTGGAATGTGTTTCACAACATGAACCTCTCATTCAATCAGAGACTGAAGGCTTGGAATACAAACCTTGAAGTTTCTTGTATAGAAAATAAAGGATGCATGGTGGATTCATTAGATTCATTAGATTTTCCAATTACAAACACTAACATGTCACAAGATTTTGTAGTTTTCTACACTATGTTGTATGACTCTTCTAAAAACATTGACCCATTTGTAGTGATGACGTTTAGGGATACACCACCCATCTATCCAAGGTTTTATGTCCAAGTGGAAGAACATGGAGAAAAGGATTGTAAATGATGCCATATTGTTCATTAGCAACACCTCTTCTTAAAAAAAGACCAGGCCTATGATTGTTGAATATCCAATTGAAGATAAGATTCTTAAATAAACTAATTTCGTGATTTCCAATGGGGATTGTAGTACATGAAATAAGACCAATCCTATGGTTGTTCAATCTCCAATTAGAGATCTAATTCTTAAATAAACTAAGTTCGTGCTTTCTAATGGGGATTGTAGTACAAAAAATCAACAAAATGGAATCTTTGGAAAGTGTGATCCTCCATCCCAAAAAAATTGTTTCTAACAACAAAGGGAAGGATGATTTAGAGAGAGAGGTATCCATAGTAGGCAATACTATAGAGAAATTGAGCAAATATGGCAATCGAGTATTTGAATTGTCTTCAAACTCTATTCATGTTTTTGGAAAGTGCGATCCTCGATCCCAAAAAAATTGCTACTAACAACAAAGGGAAGGATGATTTAGAGAGAGAAGTAGCCATAGTGGGCAATACTATAGAGAAATTGAGAAAATATGGCAATCTAGTATTTGAATTGTCTTCAAACTCTATTCATGTTTTTGAAAGTTATGATAGAAACTATTATGACATCATTTGATATTGGATGGAATCCTTATTTTCTCAAATGGCTTCACAATATGATAACCATCTCATGCTTCTTGCCTTGAATGGAGTATACAATGCTTCGTTATGTTCAATCATGTGTTGTATGGTATATCGATGTCACATACCTATGCATCATCATGAGATTTTTGAAGGTATCATTAACTTGCCAAGACTACTACATTTTAGGCCTTTAGGGGCAGTTGTTTTCCACCATAGATCCACCAATGATCTAGGTGGATCTCGATGGCCATCCACCTTTTCCATTGAATCAACATTTCAAGCCTATGGTTTTGATCAACCACAATACTCACCCTTTTGATGGGGAATTGAATGCAATTCCATCTTCATTTGTTAATTACAAACATCATGTAATGATTTCCTAGTGGTATTATGTACATGCTTACAACATAACGTTAATGCACTGGATCCCATTACAACTTCACAGTTAAGTGCACTTGGGATAGAGTAGTACTAGGATGGGTGACCCACCTGGGAAGTCCTAGTGTTTTACATGACTATGACATTTTATAAACTTAGACTAATTTATCCCACATGCATCATGGGAATTGTTCTCCTCTCATTCTTTCATATATAATTGAGGTGAAGGAGGCCCTTCAAGAATGCAATGGAGTGTGATGTAAAACTTGTTGCGAATGAAGCATAGCCAACATCTCTTTATTTTCAGAGATAAGTTGTCCCATTCTGCCAATTTGTGTTCTACACTATTTTTCTATCTCATTCATTAATAGAAGTTGGGTTTCAGTTTATTTTTGTGTTCTCTGCTATATTTTTATTTTTGTCTCGTTTCGTTCATAGCATAATCTGGATCAATGGTACCAGAGAAGTTTTCTCCTTGTCATTTCTCAGAGAAGGTCCCTAACAAGGTCATGGTATAGATATTTGGGTCTCAAGCTAGTTTCTCTTGAGGACAACCTCTCTTGCTCTCCCAAGTGACCTCCCATGGCAGAAGAAAAGAGAGATGATAGAGCATAAGATCCTTTCAAGACATTCCTCGAGGAAGCCCTTGTGCGACAAATGAATGATATAATGGAAAAATTCACTTAGATACTTCGAAGATTACCAATGGCAGCGACAGAGACATCTTTGACAAGAAACCATTTCAGAGGTGCGACACCCTTCAAGGTACAAGTCAATTTTGATATCCCCTTATTTGAAGGCTAGATAGATGCAGATGCTCTAGAAAAATGGTTGAATATGAAAGAATGTTATTACTCCATCCAAAAAATTTCCAATAGTGAAAATATCATCTTCGTGCTCCTTAAATCCATTCCCCATGTCAGAGCCTATGGTTTCCAGTATCCATAGTAGGCAAAACTATAGAGAAATTGAGAAAATATGGTAATCGAGTATTTGAATTGTCTTCAAACTCTATTCATGTTTTTGAAAAGTGCGATCCTCCATCCCAAAAAAATTGCTTCTAACAACAAAGGGAAGGATGATTTGGAGAGAGAGGTAGCCATAGTAGGCAATATTATAGAGCAATTGAGAAAATATGACAATCTAGTATTTGAATTGTCTTCAAACTCTATTCATGTTTTTGACAGTTATGATAACAACTCTTATGACATCATTTGATACTAGATGGAATCCTTATTTTCTCAAATGGCTTCACAATATGATAACCATCTCATGCTTCTTTCCTTGAAGTATACAATGTTTCATTATGTTCAATCATGTGTTGCATGGTTTATCAATGTCACATACCTATGCATCATCATGAGATTCTTGAAGGTATCATTAACTTGCCAACACTACTACATTTTAGGCCTTTAGGGGCAGTTGTTTTCCACCACAGATCCACCAATGATCTAGGTGGATATCGATGGCCATCCACCTTTTCCATTGAATCAACATTTCAAGCCTATGGTTTTGATAAACCATGATACTCACCCTTTTAATGGGGATTGGAATGTAATTCCATATTCATTTGTTACATTCCATATTCATTTGTTAATTAGAAACATCATGTAATGATTTCCTAGTGGTCTTATGCACATACTTACAACATAGCATTAATGCACTGGATCCCATTAGAACTCCGCAGTTAAGCGTGCTCGAGCTAGAGTAGTACGGGGATGGGAGACCGCCCGAGAAGTCCTAGTGTTTTACATTCATATGACATTTTATAAACTTAGACTAATTTATACCACATGCATCACGATAATTGTTCTCCTCTCACTCTCTCATATATAATTGAGGTGAATGAGGCCCTTCAAGCATATAACAAAGTGTTATGTAAATCTTGTTGAGAATGAAGCATAGCCAACATCTCTTTCTTTTCAGAGATAAGATACCCCATTATGCTAGTTTGATTTCTATAATGTTTTTCTATCTCATTCATTACTATAAGTTGGGTTTCATTTCTGCTATAATTTTGTTTTTGTCTCGTTTTATTCTCAACATAGTTTGAGTCAACCACTAAACATCAGAATTAGGGTTAGTTTGGGAAAATATTCCTCTAAAATAACTGATGTTAAAAGTTATACCTTTTAATGACAGTTTAAAAAGAGTTTTGGAACTTTTGGGGGCAGTTCAAAACTCTTCTTAAAATGTTATGAAAAGGTGTATCGTTTAACATCGACTCTTTTGAAGGAGTTTTTTCCCAAACTGTGCCTGATTTCAAAATTTCCCCTAGTTACCACTTTTAGTGGTGAAAAACAACCACCCTTAAAGGTAGTTCAAAACCCCCTTAAAAGTTCCTTTTGGAGGTGGTTCAAAACCCCAGTAAAAGTGCCTTTGGGGGCGGTTCAAAAGACATGAACCTTGGGTCAATAAGATCAGATAGAATAGAAGAATAGTAACCAACAAATGGTTCCGTTGCCGTTGATAGGAACATGAGAGGATTGAGGAGAGGAGATAGGCTGAGAAAGAAAAGAGAGAAGAAAAGAAGAAAGCAATGAGATAATAGAAGGGGATGTTGAGACCATGGAATCCCACAAAAGCAGAGATCGAAACTTGGTTAAGGACAAAAGAGCTAGAGTTTGCCCAGAAAGACAACAAGAACCCTAGAATAACACGAAAGTATCTAGAGAAATACATGTTTACTGATTTGCATGAAGTCTTTTTCTGTTATTTTCCACACCTATTGCAGCAGTGGATACTAAGGGTGAAGGATAACCACGCAACGAACTGGATCCAACAGTTAGAGTGGAACCCAGTACAGATTGAGAAGTTAGAGCAGGTGAACAACAAGTTCACTCGCGCAGTAGATTTTTGGCTTGATAGTATTGTTGCAGGATTTATAACAGAGTTTTCAGTCGACACATCGAAGTCGTACAACACAGCGGAGAAAGAGTTTCTACGCAGACCTCGAGGAAGGTACATTCAATCCATATATACTTCTATTAAGATACTGCTATATAATAAAGGTGTAATGAAAATGGAGTCAAACAACTAAAATTCCCCGCAAGCATGGGGGAAGAGGGGAAGCACTGACATAAAGAGGAGAAATGGAAGGAGAAAAGGATAAAGGAAATAAGGAGGAACCCTTGGATCCAATCATGATGGACGACGACTAGATCAAGTAGATCATGGTGACAACTAGAAAGATGCGTAGCGGAGTACCCTACCGGTACAAGGTGAATACCAAGAAGAGAGCCTTAGCCGCAAGGGAAGGCTTGGCGAGCAATGAGGAAGAGGTAGAGGATCTCTAGGCTGTGGAGCAGATTGAGGAAATCCTGTGCGCAACATATGAAAGGAAGATGAGAGGGCCAAGAGAGGGAAGAGAAGGAAACAATCCTATCCATATTAATGTTAGTGTGGAAACCATAAACCCATGTGTGACTAATACACCAAAGAGAACACCAACATTTAGACAACCGAAGTTTAGAAGCAGAAAGACAACAGGAAGTACATATACACAAGGAACGACAACTGGAGAAGTCAGTTTAGGCAGCACTAGTCAAGTATCTACACCACGAGGAGGTAGTAGTACAACATTCAGAATGGCAGGACATGATCCCACCATTAGGTTACCAAAATATTGAGGAAAAGTAGCAGAATACCTTGAGAAACATTTGTTTATTTGTGCAAAGATCTAGGAAGAAAAACAAATCACTGATGAGGATGCTAAACTTGCGCAGTTAGCGATTACTCTAACAGATCGTGCATTAGACTGGTACATGAGCCTAGACATAAACAATGCCCCTAGGATGACAAGGACACTGACGAACATTAAGAAGTTATTGATTAAAGAGTTCCAGAAACCGAGTTCAGAGGATCAGTACATGAATGAGATGATCGAAATAAGACAAAAACTGGGAGAGTCCGTATGGGAGATTGACTAGAGATTTAAGTGAATGAAGGGGAAATTGAAATATATCATGATCGATATGAAACATCGACACCTGTTCATCAATTCACTACTACCACACTTAAAATACCCATTACGACAACAAAAGTTCCAGACGTAGGAAGAGGCTTTGCAGGCAGGCCTGCAACTAGAAGAAAACCAGTATTAGCAGACAGACCTATCTATTGAAGAACTGAAGGAGGATTTTAAGAATTTAACGTTTCAGCTAAACCAGAATAAGAGCAAGGATAAATGAGAAGCAGTTTGGTGCAATACATGTAGGACAGAGGGACACCACAATAATGAATTTCCAACATTTGCGCAGTATATGGCAGCAGGAATGCCAAATCCGTTACCAACAAGAGGATTATGGTGCGAAATATGCAAGAAAATGGGTCACGACCCTTACCACTGCACGATGATGCAGAAATACAAGACAGTCCCAAAGAGTTCATATTGCACCTTTTGCAAGTCAGTGGGCCATGATGACAAAGATTGTAGAACTATGTATTTGATGCGAGAAAGGACATCGGATGCATATAGAGTGAAGGAAGAAATGATGATTGGGCAAGCCACACCACATTTCAATCAAGTTACATCTCCATACAACACTGCGTAACAAAAATATAATAATACTACACAACAACCATATAACAACATGCAACCACAATAAAACACAGCACAACTTCAGTACAATACCACGCAGTATAATCAAGCACCTCAGTATAATGCGCCAAGAGGAGACCGAGGAGGCTACAGAGGTGGAGGATGAGAGGTTTGTAGAACCTACTTGCCTAGAGGTTTGTAGATCCATCGAAAGGGGAGAGGTTTGTAGAACCTACTTGCCTAGACTTAAAGGAAATCAACCAGTTGTACAGAAAAACTGTGCATGATGAGGATTATGTGAACCCAACTGTAGATGGAATACTCACTTGGCGAAGCATTAATTCATGTGAAATAGATTCAAATACCGGTTTAGAAAACTAGCAGCAAAGGTTACACGAAGTTTCCATGAGGAGATGTGCACGAATAGACCACGCAGTAAGATGGGTAGGCACAGAAGTGAGGGAACCACCTAGTTTCCATGGAATAAATGGCCAGGAAACATTCTTAACACAATATGAAGATGCAGTTTTAGAGAATAAGAGACTGTTAGCACTTGATATAGCACTAAAGGCCACACCTGCAAGATGGTAGGGCACGCACAAAGAGACAATCACAGATTGGTACCAATGTAAGCAGTTACTGTGCATAAGGTTCGATGCAGAACAAAAAAACAACAAACAACAGAGGTATGATGGACAAGGAGCACCAACAAAACACTTGGAGAAGTGTCGAACACTGTGGAAAATGACACTCCCAGAAGAATGGCCTCATCATTTTATACACACTCTGGAGGGCATACTAGCGAATTGGTATACAGACCAGGAATTGCACAAAGGAACTACGACCTAGACGATATTGAAAAATAATTTTACAGTCACTTTCTCATTCGAGCATGAGAACCCCAACATCGATGCATCTTTGAAACATACCAGAGGAGTGATATTCATCAAGGAACCAGAAGTTGAGCTCATAACAAAAGAACAACATCGGAACAAACAGACGGTTAAGGAGTTGTTGTCATGTTACCATGTGCAGGAGGAAGCACCCAATGAATATGATTTGTGCGATATTCATATCGAAGAAGAAAAAGGTGAGAGAGAGGTGGAGGGACCACCCATAGAATCAGAAGTTATTTCCACGTCGATCGAGGTAAATAAAGTTAACATTGGGACCGCTGAAAATCCCAAAATGGCCAGTATTGGAGATTACTGGGATGAGCAGACAGTAGAAAGCATAACGGAGTTGTTGCGCGAGTACAGTGACCTGTTTCCCACAACATTTACAGAAATGCAGGGTATAGTAGGAGAGCTAGGAGAGATGAAGATACCACTTAGACCTGAAGCGAGACCGATCAGAGAGTGACCATATAGACTGAACCCAATATACAAGCATAAAGTCAAAGATGATATCGACAGGATGCTCAAAGATGGCATCATAGAACCAGTCGAAGAGTTAGAATGGATAAGCTCGATGATCATTCAGGACAAGAAACAAGGAGGAATAAGGATATGCATCGACTTGAGGAAGTTGAATGATGCATGCCTACACGACCCGTTCCCTACACCTTTCACGGATGAAGTATTAGAGAACGTAGCAGGACATGAAGCTTAATCATTCACTGATGGATTCTCAGGCTAGCATCATATTAAGATAGCATAGGAGGATAGATACAAAACCACATTTGCAACAGAATGGGGATCCTACCAATATACAGTCATGCCGTTTGGATTGAAGAATGCACCAACAATATTTTCCAGAGTAGTCATCGCCGCATTTAAGGAATTCATCCATGAGTTTCTCGAAGTATACCTAGATGACTGGACATTTTACAATTTGTTGAAAGATCATGTAGAATTATTACGACTGATGTTAGAAATATGTAAGCAGTGTCAGATATCATTGAACATAAAGAAATGCATATTCGAAACACTGTTTGGGATACTATTGAGCCACATCATATGCAAACAGGGTTTATTAGTAGATCCTGCAAAGATTGCAGTAATTGTTAACTTACCACCACCCAAAATAGTCCGTCAACTAAGAGCGATGTTGGGACACACAAGATATTGCAGGAAATTTATCAAAAGGTATGTGCAGATTACTGCACCAATGGAAAAACTGTTAAGAAAAGATACAAAGTTTCAGTGGAACGATGACTTCCAACATGGTCTAGATACCTTGAAGGAAAATATGGTCACCGCGGCCATATATTTTTTCCAGATTGGGAGAAGACATTTCACGTGCATGTAGATGCATCAGCCATAACACTTGGAGCTATTTTGGTGCATCCAAGAGCAGGAGACTTGGATCACCCGATAGCATTCGCAAGAAGAAAGTTATCATAATCAGAACAGAACTATAACACTACATAAAGGGAAGGCCTAGCTATGGTATACTCACTACAGAAGTTCAAACATTATTTATTGCAGAAACACTTTAAGATGTTCACAGATCATTCAACCCTGAAATACCTAGTCAACAAGCTAGTATTTGGGGGGAGAATCTGTCGATGGTTACTACTATTTCAAGAATTTGACTTTGAAGTAATATTTGAGCCAGGAAAATTGAATGCAGGACCTGACCACTTATCTAGGGTCACGAATGGAGAAGAACCTATGAACTTAGAAGACAACTTTCCAGATGCACAACTATTTTCGGTACAGATTGCTGACGATTACTTTGTAGATATTATGAAGTACTTGAGCACAGGTACTACGCCACAAGAGTATAGTACCACGTAGAAGAAAAACCTGGTATTCCACGTAGCAGACTATCAACTGATTGCAGGACACTTATACAAGATGGGTGTAGATAACATCTTGCAAAGATACGTGTTAGAACACAAAATACCAAGAGTTTTAGCAGAAGCTCATGAGGGAATAACAGGATAGAATTATGTAGGCAAAGCTACTGCATAGAAGGTATTTCACACAGGACTATGGTGGCCAATGATTCACAGAGACTCAAAGGAGTACTGTCAAAGATGTGATGTATGTCAAAGGGTAGGTAAACCCAACAGAAGAGATGAGATGCCATTACGACCAAAAGTAACATTGCAAACATTTGACAAGTGGGAAATAGACTTTGTGAGACCAATCAAGCCACCAACAAAAATAATAGGAACTAGGTACATTATCACCATGACGGAGTACCTAACAAGATGGGTAGAAGCTGCACTAGTGAAGGATTGCAGTGCAGAAACAACATCACACTTTTTATTTGAACACATGATCACTATATTTAGGTGCCCAAGAGTTATGATGAGTGACCAAGGCACACACTTCATAAAAATTACTATCAACTCTATGACTGAAGAGTTTGAAGTCCATCATCAGAAGATCACACCGTATGATCCACAAGAAAATGGCACAGTGGAACCATTTAACAAAATCCTGGAGAATGCGTTGACAAAGATCTGCAACGTCAACAGGGATGACTGGGACCTTAAAGTACCAGTAGTATTATGGTCCTACAGGACTACGTGAAAAAATATGACAGGGCACATACCATTTAAACTGGTCTATGGCCAAGAAACAGTAGTGCCATTAGAGTTCTTAGTACCAGGCTTGCACGTAGCAGCGATCACACATATGATAGAATGAGGCACCGTACATGAGTGACTAAATCAGTTGTTGACCATGGAGGAAGACCGGATCTTAGAAGGATTCCACCAACAAGTTAAGAAAGAAAGGGACAAAGCTTGGCATGATAGACACATCAAGAAGAAATCTTTCAAGGAAGGATATCTAGTATTGATTTATGACAACAAATCGTTTCAACACCCAGGAAAGCTAAGAATGCATTGGCTTGGACCATACGAAGTCAAATCTATCACATATGGAGGATATGTACAGTTGAAATACTTATTAGGCACAAAAATCAGAGGGATGATCAATGGGAGCCGACTGAAGCTGTACAAGGATAGTCGACCATCCACCGCGCAGTAAAAAAAAAGAAGAAAAAGAAAAAGAAAAACATATGTAAATACATAAAAAATAAACAACAGAAAGATAGTGCGCTAGAAGAAGAAAGAGCACACATAATTAGCAACAAAAAATCGACGATGAGAAGGAAAACGGTCACGTCAAAAGGGCAAAAAAAGGGAAAAGGAAAGTCGGCAAAAGAGTACGACAAGACAACATTAGGTGGAATGGAAGGCCGAAAAGGACTGATGGGATGCCACATTAATCACGCCAACTAGAGTCGACATAGCAGAAGTAATGGAAAGTATGAAACCGCCAGAGGTGCATTGAACCCGCAATCAAGGTTGCTTAAACCCATAATTAAGGAAGCGTTCTCGACAAGCTTCACGGGAAGCCCATAAAACACATGAACACAGGAACACACAGTCTATTTGTGAAAAGAGAAAAGATAGAGAGTGATAGAGGATAAAAGGCACAGAGCAAGTCCACATAGGTCACATAAACCATTCAATCCCAACAAACGTTCGACAGTCAATGAAATGGCACCACCAAAGCAAGCAGAAGAGAGCCAGAGTGCCAGACCAACCAGGGTCAAAACGAGGTCACAAGGATAGTTGGAAGAGGATGAACAACAACCGCAAGAGATCATCAATGTTGATGAAATCCCATCTCCAGAGACAGTACTAGTACTCCCCACTAATACTGGAAGAAATCCAACAACCAACGACAGAGGGCATGAATGTAGATATGCCTGCAGAGATACAAGAAGCACATAAATAGGATGCAGAAACCCTAAAGGAGGTGCAACCAGAGAACGCTGAAGCAGCTCCCAGAGTCAATGGAATGACGCCGAATCTGGAAGAAGAAGTTGAGCTAGACGAGTCTCAAACAACTATATCGGATCACCCACCAGAAGGAATGGTAGGATATTTCACAGATCGACCGGAATGGTATTATGAAGAACAACCAGAAGCCAGGAACTTCGAGCCAGCCACCACCACCGAATAAATACAAACACTAGGTACCAAGCTCACCTCGCAAGAAACTTGCCACGCAAATCATTCTACCACGTATACCAGAGTGGGTATAGGTGGGACCAGATCTGTTGGGTCATATATGGAAGCTCAAATACTCAGACCATGATGTAGTAGACATAGAAAAGTTTATTAAAACTTGCAAAGAGGGTATTCATGCAGATTGTGGGAAGAGATCCGGTTGGGGAATCGATCGATCAACCACTCCAATGGGCAAATGGGTTGGAGAAGACATGAATTTTAGTTCTGTTGTGTTAGAATATGAAAGAAGTGCTCATTTTACCATTGACAATATCTCTATTGTCACCCAACCATAGGCCGAAGCCACCCTTCGAGCACCTTAACCTTGATAGAGAATCACTCCGGAAGTAAACCCTAGGCTAGATATCCAAACAAAGAGTAGCACTCCTTTCCCCAAGGATATAGCACCAACAAGAGTTGATCAGATAGTCCAAACCCTAGCCAAGAGATATTCCAAGCCAAAACGTCACTGCTAGCTGCAACAGCTTCACTGACAACTCTCCTCCAAACCTGTGCACAACTGCAGTATGCACAAGTGTTTCTCTGCAATTTTCAGACTGCCTATTTAGTATATTATTATTTCTTCTGGCCGACTTCTTCTCTAGGAGGCTAATAACCTAATATAAATTATCTTCTTGAGCCGACAAGTCTTCTAGGGTTATTAGCTAACTCATTAGGGTTTCTTCTTGCTTCCCGGAGTATTCTATCCTTGTTAGGTTTACACGTGGAGGTAAATACCGCTTGCAGCTACCATAATATCAACACTCCCTCCTATCTAGGGAGGTATTACAGGTAATGGTCTTGAGCACAAAACATACCATTTACCTGGTAGTATCAACATAGTTATGTAGACTAGATCATGAGCACCATCATCAACATCAGCTGCATCATCTCTTGAAACCATACTCTATATGAGTAATCAGACATGATGCTCACTCCATAGAGTGATACAAGAGCCATTCTTCTAATATAGAAGAGTAAATGTTCTGAACCATTTTCTATCTGGAAAATCTCTGTTCATCATTCATCTGGCTGATAATTATTTCCAATAAACTTCTTGATAGTCTTCAAGGAAATCAGAACAAGATAGAACACAACTGTGTCTATCCATAGTAGTACATAACTACAATCCAGTGGTACACTACCACACCAAGTAGCAAACAAGTACTTGATCAGTAATGTATAGTCATGAAAAGTGGAACACATCCACCACAGTTGTATACATCTACTGTCATATAGTATTCATAACAATCATTTGATATCAAGCTGCATATAAACAATGTTATGATATAAACTGAATCATTTGGGCCAATCTTTCACTCACATCTGTGAGATCTGAAAGAATATCTTCCCTTAGAGTAGAACAATGAGATATCTGGACTATTCTTCTCAAGAAAGGAAGAATAACGGTCCTGTTTTCTGAACCTGGACCATTCCCCACCCTGGGCCATTCTTCCTGCACTAATAAAAGTGCACCCTGGAGAGAATGTATAAACCCTAAGGAATGCATGTCCCTGATTAATGAGCCTGGACCATTCCCCACCCTGGGCCATTCTTCCTACACTAATCAAAGTGCACCTTGGAGAGAATGTATAAACCCTAAGGAATGACTGTCTGGACCATTTCCTTTGTTAACCACAAGAGGAAAAGACTATCCTGTATCAACCTCCAAAACAGACCATTCCTCATGTTAACCATCATGAGAAATCATCATTTGGCGAGCTGGGCCAGTCTTCTTGAGTAACCCTCAAGAAGAGAGACTTCCCTAGACCACACCCCATGTTAACCACAATGGGAAGTCATTGTCCATGATACATCAACAATATGGACCATTTCCCATGTTAACCACAATGGGAAATCGTTGTTCGTCAGAAATCTCAATCCACTTTCTAAACATGAAAGAATCTGTCCAAACTGGACTATTTTTCAATGAATGTCTTCAATAATATTTTCAGTGCTCCCTCCCAACCTGGGATTCATCTCTTCCTTTTTCAATAAGGAAGTCATCTCCATGAGCTCCAACTTGAGTATGCAAACTCTTTCATCTTTTACCAAAATGTCTGCTTATCTGCTCATCTGTGGAGATATGTATTGGAGAACCACTTTCTCCTTTCTGGACTTCATCATGGATAATGTAATGCTTGATTTCAAATGTACTTCGGTTTGGAACACTGGTTTTTCTCTGAAGGCTTCATGTAGCTTTGATCAATAGAGTATATCATTGTTGGAAAACTGGAACATATCCATGTGGCACTTCTTCTATCATCATGAGATCTGATCTACTGAGTAATCATCTTGATACAATATCTCTGTTATAGAAAATCTTCACCACGCTTCCGTTGTGCACTGGAGGTTCTCCACCAAGTTGTCTTCTTCTGTCTGCATGCAAGGGTCTCTTTCTGGTATGCCTCAACGTCTTGAGGTTGCTCTTCATACGCTCTTTATTCAATTTCTCTGGAGAACATTCTTTGCATTCATCTGATGTAGAACTCCAACTCGTGGATGTTACGGATGATATAATGACTCATGTAGAGATAAATTTGTTTTATTGGAACAAGTAATCATCATAGTCTTATCCCTCCTTCTAGGAGAAACTCTAGTTCTAGATCTCACAATGCTTTCATTCATAAGTCTTCCATACATTGTTCTTTATCACGACTTTCAGTTCTTCTGCTTGATTGCTTTTAGTGAGTTCATATTAGGCTGGTAATCTTGTGATTCTTGATACAATGACTGGTTGTTCTAGTTTCTCTTTCTTTCTTGGAATCTTCATGTTCTTATTCATGCTTTTCTTTAGCTCTTGGGTCCATGTAGTTTCTTATAGATTCCATGCCCTAGAGATTCCACTTCCCTTTCATCATAGGATCACGGATCTGGATGGACAACTAGGGCTACTTTAAGGCTTCTCTTTGAAGAAGACTTCTTCTGAGATTGAACTGAACACATACTGTCTTTCATGGTTACTACCATGGATATATACTTCATCATATTCAATGGATCATAGGGTTAGCTCCCTCCTAATCCTTGCTTCATATAAGAGTGCATATAATCGACTCCCTTCGTCTAACAGAGTCCACGCTTCCATCTTGTTGTCTTCTACAAAACTTCATAAGTCTTTTTCCAATTTCCTCTCGATTGCTGACTTCTTTCTGTCTTTGCTTCTTCTAAGTCTCTTCATGATTGATTCAAATTATCTTGCAATAGCTTCCACATGATTTTTATTTCATCCTTTCATGTGTATTATCTAATGATATCCATTCTTATCTTGTTGTTCTTCCATAGGTATATTTCTTCTTGGAACACATTATATTTCAAGAGATAGATATAGAAGATATGTACAGAGACGATGCAAACAAGATATGTACAAGAAATAAGAAGAGTTTTGTTACCTTTAGAAGAAGAAGTCTCTTCCATCCTGCTTAGTCTTCTTTGTAGGTTCCTTTTCTTCTAAATTGATGCTTCATGTTTCTCCTTCCTCTTCTTTAGCTTGGGACAATGATTCTTGTAGTGACCATACTTTCGACAGTTGAAGCATTGTACTTCTGAAATGTCTTTCTCTTGATTTGGCTTCCTCCTTGAACCAAACTTCCTTTTGTTCTTGAAGTTCTTGAATATTGTTGTGAAGGCTTGATCATTGTACTTCTTTTGGGGTTTCTCTTTTGCACTGATCCTTGATTCTTCTTGAGCACAACAAGTCCAAAGTTCTTCAAATGTTGGATACTCGTTTCTTATGTTCATGCTTGTGGAAAATGCATCCCACGTCTTGGGAAGACCATTGAGTACTATGTTTACCAACTCCTTCTCTGAGATGATCTCTTCAATAGATTGTAGTTGATCTCTTAACTGAGAAATTATCACAAAGTATGATGTTATGTTGTCATCATCATTCATCTTCATGTCACGGAGCTCATTCTTCAGACTCATTATTCATGTTTCTGACTGAGAAGAGATTTGTTAGGGCATCGTACATCTTCTTTGATGAGTCAAGATGGGAGATGTAGGGTATCGAGTGGTATTTTATAGATTCCACTATGATACTCATGGAATTGATGTCACTTTCTTTGAACTTCTCCATAGCTGCAACGTTCTGCAGTTCCTTCTCTTTTCCTTCTTCAAACTCTGGCTTCACGATCTTTCCTTTCACGATATCCAACACTTTATTCTTGGAAAGGATGAGGTCAATCCTTGTCTTCCACGCTCTGAAGTTAGAAGCTCCATCTAATTTGTTCTCTGACTTCATAGAGTAAGTCATGGCTGCTCTTACTTGGTCAAACACTAGATTTTACCACAAACTCAAAATTGACGTCTTGGCTTGCTGAGAGTATTGGGAGATGCACTAGGATAGGGTGCTGATGCAGGTGGGGTCCTTCTATCACCCCACATGATCTCTTTTCTCGACCTCCTGCTCACAGGATCGATCTCTTCGTCCTCTTCTGAGCCGAAGCAGCTCTTTTGATCCCCTCGGGAATCACTGGTAAAAAAACTGATCCATAGGTCCTGTACTTTTTCCTTGTTTTGGCCTCTACACCAGGCCGTGGCCAATTTCCCCACAGGAAAATTGTTTATCGGGCGTCGGGGTTTCGCGATCCCCGCTGTCGAGAGTCTCTTACCTCTTGTACTCTCGATCTCCGATTTCCCAATGCGCTGCTCTGGTGTCTTAGCCCCTCCTGGATATGCCCTGGTCCACATGACCTGCTTTCATATGACCGCAACCAATTTCCTGCATCAGCATTTCGTACCTTTCAATGCTGAAATGTGTAAGTCCTTTGAACTCACGATTCTCCGATCCCCGATATTTCCTTTATGTGCTTTAGCCCCTCCTGGCTATGCCATGGATCATATGACCATTATCCCCCGTGACCGCAGTCTAACCTCCAATCGGGGTTTTGTCATCGCAATGCCGAACCGCTTAAACACTTCTCCCCCGAGATCCCCGACTCTTCGAATCCTGATATGCCAAAACTCCGATGCGCTCGCGAGTTGGACTAGTCAATGCCCGGTCACATCTATCGGAGTTTCGGACTTCGCGGAATCGCGAATCCTAATGCATATGTGTTGGGGCTTTCATTTCCCCGATCTCCGATATGATGTCAGCTTCCACTAGCCCCCCCCCCCCAGGCTAGTCTTGCGGTCCATGTGACCTATTCCCATATGACCACAGTCAATATGTCCCCATCGGGGTTTCAGACCTTTTGGTGCCGAAATGAACCTGTCCACGGGACTCGTGAAATGCCGATCGCTGACGAAATCTACCACTTGTCCTCCATTGACCCTTTCGTGGCCCACACTGTCCCTTGACCTATCGGGGTATCACATTTCGCAATATCGCAATGTCTGATGCAATTAATCACGGGACTCCTGATGTCCCGATTCCCTATAGACGACCTCCTGTCGGGACCTTCCCTGATGACCTAAATCTCTGCCATGCGTCCCCACAAATGGACGGTCCTGATCCAATCTCGTTCTTTCATGACTTCTGATGCTCCAGAAGTCTTGCCTTCAAAACCTCCGATATGCCGATGGGCTCTTGATCTCGCCCACATGTCCCAACTGACGGACGGCTGCGATTCTATCGCTAGTTCGAGACTTTTGATGTCCCGATTCTCACAACCTCGAGAATCCCGATTCTCCGAGTGTCGATATCCCGATGGCTTCACCTCTGATCGTGACTTCTCCTCCTGGATTACGAGGTTAACTCCCTCGTAGCTTCCTTAGATCTAACGACTGTCGGTGATCTTGTTCAGGATCTAACGGCTCAGATCAATTCTCCCGTGCGCTTCTCCTATGCGCCTCCTAGACGTAGAATTTCAACAGTCCAGAATCTGTCAGCCTATCCGATGGTAGCTGTACTCCCTTCGAGCTTCTTCGCACCTTCTTCTTGCACTTGGAAGAAATTTTATTTCTCAAAGGCCTCGGCCTTTGACTGTTCCTCTCTGCGAGCTCCTCGAATTTGAGCCTCACTGCGCGTATGAAACGCTGCCCTTCCTGAGCTTCTGTCTTAGAATCCTTGAAGGATTCTTTCGAATCTTGCACTCCTTGCAGAGTCTCTTTGTGCACACTCTGGCACTTTCTATCCTGAGCTTCTGTAACCACTCAGACCCCTTCAGGGATTTTTTCCTTCTTCTCCTCTGTGCCTGTCTGCACAATATCTCCAATGCCCACCTGGCAGAGTTCTTACAGAATCCTCAGTGATTCTGATTTCTTCTATCTAAACTCACGGCTGAGTTCTTCTCCAGCACCTTGTGCCCACGCTCAATGCCCACTTGGCAGAGCTTCATAGAATCCTCAGTGATTTTGGTTTCTTCTTCAAACTCTCAGCAGAGTTCTTCCACAAATGCACCGCAACACATACGCTCAATGACCACTTGGTAGAGCTTCACAGAATCCTCCACGATTCTATCTGCAACTGTGTTCTCATACACAACCTTGCCTCCAAGGTGTTCAACAACCTTGAGGTCTTTCTCCCTTGAGTTGTTGATCTCAGTTCCTTGTGCCGCAGCACATCCCTATCTGAATCCTTAGAGTTCAGAAGTGCATCCTTTGTGCACGGGTATTCAGAGTCCAAAACACTCTGTCATGCCCTCCTGGCATGAAACCTCAACGACCTTCACCTGAAATCAAACAACCTGCAAACGCATGATAACAACACACATTCACATCATATGAGGAACACACACATACATCCACATAATACAGAACTCTTGCAGGAAAAACTGCTTCTAATTATATTAACAATGGCAAATGCCTGTATATTACAATGGTGTTTCTGAGCTCTCCTTGGCTCTTCTCATCTCTACAACTCTACCCCTAATTCAAAATGAGATATGAAAATCTCTTTTACCTGAGGGCTCATTGAGCACTTCCCTCCAGGTCTACCTACTCTAATAAATTACAATAAATGGTTGTCTAGTCCAGTGCCTGGATCTAGATCTCAGTCGATCTGGCATTAAAGCTGATCCTATCTACAGCCTGCATAAAGCACAACTTTCCATGGATCAACAGCCTAAGCATATTAAATTACATTCAATTCAAGTATTAAATGAGGCTGCACCTCTCTTCTCAGCATTGAATGCATACGCGCTGACGTGGCTGGCTAGCTGGCTGGCTGCGTGGAGAGATCCTCCTGCATCAATCTCCTCAGCTGCAAAATCATGAGCTCCTGCTCATGCGCTTCCCCTCTAAGCTATTGGAATCCTCCTGGATCCCAAATAAGTCTTTGGAGCTTTTCATCTGCTCCATTCTGCTACTGCTGCTGCTGCTTCTCTGCTTCTTCTCAACTTCTCCCTGCTGGCAATGTCTGCTGATCTTAACATCAGCTCTCTGATCTCCCTGATCACATCATCTGGCTGCTCCCGTGGCTGGTGCTGCTCGTGCAGTCTCCTCAGCTGCAAATTTTTTTGGCAATTGGGTAGATGACTATGATCTCCCATGATTCCTTCATCTATTTCCAACCGCACCTGTTGGATGTGCAAGCTCTACACTTTCACCCTCTCTTCTAGGGCTTCAATCTACTCCCACAGATTAGAAAAGCAAATGCTATCCGTGTCTCCCTCTTCTGTTGCTGCTGCAAACTCCCATGTTGCAGTCTCTTCAGCGTCCTGGATGAGTATGTTAAGCCATTCCTCGGAATGCTCGTTCTCTTCTCCTATTTGGGCAGCTTCTAAAGTCTGCTCCAATTGTTCTTGGACAGTCACAACCGACTGTTCCTTTGCTGTTGCTGCTTCACCTGCAACACAAACTTCTGCCTCCTCCTGGGCGAATGGTAGGAATATGTGAATTCCCCCAATCATCATACGGCTCCTCTGATTTTCCACTATCAGCTACATCTGCTGATCCATTTCCGAGCTCATCTGCTCCGTCAGCTCCTCTGGATGAATCTGACTCATCAGTTCACCCCTGCCCATCTAGCAATATGGGATGCTTCCGATGCCCTCCTGGTAGATTTTGAGATCAACCGATCCCATCTTCATCAGAACCCAATGCTGACTTGAACTCTCCTCTGAGTCCATGAGACTTTCAGATAGTCTCAAATGCTCATCTCTGCCCACCTGGCAATATGAGATGCTCTCGCTGCCCTCCTGGCAGTCTTCGAGATGCCGCAACGATCTCCTTTCATTGCCCAGTTGGCAATATAAAATTTTCAGGCTGTCCTCATGACACTCCATGAGGTATTCAGCTGATATCAACTCATTTCCCTCCTATAAATCTAGAATTTCCTCTTCTATGCCCTCCTGGCAGTGCTTGATATCATCAAGCGATCCCAATCCATTCTCTTCACCGAGAATTTCTCCAATTTCTGGTTCGCATACCTGAACCAATTCTTCCTCTGTGGCCTTGAGGTTTTCAGCATACTTCAACCACTTTCTCAACATCCTATGTTGTCTTATGACCATCAGCTCCTTGATTGGCCATTTCGCCTTTGGCTTCCTCATGGGCCATTCATATACCCATCTCGGCTTCTTATCCTGCCACATCTTCAATTCGAGCTCTTCCACTCTTGCCCTGATGTCGGCAAGTTCCTTTCCCCTCTCAGCTGCGCTCATCAGCTTTGGGCTCTTCTTTTCAGCATGCCTATGGCCTTCAATAGCCATTTTGCTGTGTCTATCTGCCTCCCTAGCAGACCTGCTACTGTCACTCCACACTAAGAGTGTTTCCAGCTTCATCTTACAGTCCTCCCGACTGTCTTTTTCGATTGCTGCCTACCTGCAAACAATCATCACAGAGTCCTCTAGCGCTCTGTATTCTTCTTTCTCCTTCTCTCTCCTTTCTCCCTCTGTCTGATGTATACAAACAGAGACAAGCTCTGATACCACCTTGACGTGTGTATCAGAGTGCTTCAGTTCTTCTTTCTCCTCTCGCCTGAAATATACAGACAAGAAACCACTCTGATACCACCTTGACGTAGGAGGGGTCCTTCTATCACCCTGTAGGGTCTCTCTCCTCGACCTCCTGCTCACAGGATTGATCTCTTAGTCCTCTTTTGAGCCGAAGCGACTCTTTTGATCCCCTCGGGAATCACTGGTAAAAAACCCGATCCACAGGTCCTGTACTTTTTCCTTGTTTCGGCCTCTGCACCGGGCTGTGGCCAATTTCCCCACAGGAAAATTGTTTATCGGGCATTGGGGTTTCATGATCCCCTTTGTTAAGAGTCTCTTACCTCTTGTACTCTCGATCTCCGATTTCCCGATGCGCTACTCTGGTGTCTTAGCCCCTCCTGGATATGCCCTGGTCCACATGACCTGCTTTCATATGACCACAGCCAATTTCCTGCATCGGTATTTCGGACCTTTAATGCCGAAATGCATAAGTCCTTTGGACTCACAATTCTCCGATCCCCGATGCGCCCCTTTATGCGCTTTAGCCCCTCTTGGCTATGCCATGGCTCATATGACCATTATCCCCCATGACCGTAGTCTAACCTCCAATCGGGGTTTTGTCATCGTAATGTCGAACTGCTTAAACACTTCGTCCCCGGGATCCCCGACTCTTCGAATCCCGATATGCCAAAACTCCGATGCACTCACGAGTTGGACTAGTCAACGCCCCATCACATCTGTCGGGGTTTAGGACTTCATGGAATCGCGAATCCTAATGCATATGTGTTAGGACTTTCATTTCCCCGATCTCCGATATGATGTCAGCTTCCACTAGCCCCCCCCCTGGGCTAGTCTTGCGGTCCATGTGACCTATTCCCATATGACCACAGTCAATATGTCCCCATCAGGGTTTTAGACCTTTCGGTGTCGAAATGCACCTGTCCACAGGACTCGTGAAATGCCGATCCCCGATGAAATCTGCCACCTGTCCTCCATTGACCCTTCCGTGGCCCGCACTGTCCCTTGACCTATCGGGGTATCACGTTTCGTGATATTGCAATGTCTGATGCAATTAATCACGAGACTCCCTATGTCATGATTCCTGATAGACGACCTCCTATCGAGACCTTCCCCAATGACCTGGATCTCTACCACGCGTCCCCACAAACAGACGGTCCTGATCCAATTTTGCACTTTCATGACTTCTGATGCTCCGAAAGTCTTTCCTTCCAAACCTTCGATATGCCAATGGGCTCTCGATCTCTCCCACGTGTCCCAACTGACGGACGACTGCAATTCTATCGCTGGTTCGAGACTTTTGATGTCCCGATTCTCACAACCTTGAGAATCTTGATTCTCCGAGTGTCGATATCCCGATGGCTTCACCTCTGATTGGGACTTCTCCTCCTGGATTATGAGGTTAACTCCCTCGCAGCTTCCACATATCCGACAGCTGTCGGCGATATTGTTAAGGATCTGATGGCTCAGATCAATTCTCCCATGCGCTTCTCCTATGCGCCTCCTAGACGTAGAATTTCAACAGTCTAGAATCTGTCGGCCTATCCGATGGCAGCTGTACTCCCTTCGAGCTTCTTCGCGCCTTCTTCCTGCACTTGGAAGAAATTTAATTTCTCAAAGGCCTCAGCCTTTGACTGTTCCTCTCTACGAGCTCCTCGACTTTGAGCCTCGCCACGCGTATGAAACGCTGCCCTTCCTGAGCTTCTGTCTTTGAATCCTTGAAGGATTCTTTTGACTCTTGCACTCCTTGCAGAGTCTCTTCACACACACTCTAGCACTTTCTATCCTGAGCTTCTGCAACCACTCAGACCCCTTGAGGGATTTTGTCCTTCTTCTCCTCTGTGGCTGTTTTCACAATATCTCCAATGCCCACCTGGTAGAGTTCTTATAGAATCCTTAGTGATTCTGATTTCTTCTATCTGAACTCACGACTGAGTTCTTCTCCAGCACCTTGTTCCCACACTCAATGCCCACTTGGCAGAGCTTCACAGAATCCTCAGTGATTCTGGTTTCTTCTTCAAACTCTCAGTAGAGTTCTTCCACAGATGCACCGTAGCACATACGCTCAATGCCCACTTGGCAGAGCTTCACAGAATCCTCCACGATTCTGTCTGCAACTGTGTTCTCATACACAACCTTGCCTCCAAGGTGTTCAGCAACCTTGAGGTCTTTCTCCCTTGAGTTGTTGATCTCAGTTCCTTGTGTCGCAACATGTCCCTGTTTGACTCCTCAGAGTTCATAAGTGCATCCTTTGTGCATCGGTATTCAGAGTCCACAACACTCTGTCATGCCCTCCTGGAAAGAAACCTCAAAGAACTTCACCTAAAATCAAACAACCTACAAACGCATGATAACAACACACATTCACAACATATGAGGAACACACACAGACATCCACATAATACAGAACTCTTGCAGGAAAATCTGCTTCTGATTATATTAACAATGGCAAATGCCTGTATATTACAATGGTGTTCTTGAGCTCTCCTTAGCTCTTCTCATCTCTACAACTCTACCCCTAATTCAAAATGAGATCTGAAAATCTCTTTTACCTGAGGGCTCATTGAGCGCTTCCCTCCAGGTCTACCTACTCTAATAAATTACAATAAATGGCTGTCTAGTCCAGTGCCTGGATCTAGATCTCAGCCGATCTGGCATTAAAGCTGATCCTATCTATAGCCTACATAAATCACAGCTTTCCATGGCTCAACAACCTAAGAAAATTAAATTACATTCAATTCAAGTATTAAATGAGGCTGCGCCTCTCTTCTCAGAGTTGAATGCATGCGCGCTGACGTGGCTGGCTGGCTGGCTGGCTGCATGGAGAGATGATCCTACATCAGGTGCATTGATCTGTTTTGAGATTAGGTCAATCCCCTCACTTAAGGTGCCTCAACAAGAGGATTAAGGTTTCTGCAACTGCTCCTGCTAGTAACCCTAACAAGAGTGTCTTGGAAGCTACTTCTGCTAGTAACCCTAGCAACAGTTCCTTAGCGAGCTCAATATCCTAGTGACTATGTTTCCTTCCAGCATTTAAACTGAATGAAGGAGGTGTGGGCCCATAACCTATTAGACTGTGAAATAAGTGCTCATTTTACCATTGACAATATCTCTATTATCACCCAACCATAGGCTGAAGCCACGCTCCGAGCACCTTAACCTTGACAGAGAATCACTCCGGAAGAAAACCCTAGGCTAGATAGCCAAACAAAGGGTATCACTCCTTTACCCAAGGATAGTGCACCAAAAAGAGCTGATCAGATAGCCCAAACCCTAGCCAAGATATATTCCAAGCCAAAATTTCACTGGTAGCTGCAACAGCTGCACCAACAGCTCTCCTCCAAACCTGCACACAAAACTGGGCACTGCAGTGTGCACAAGTGTTGCTTTGCAATTCTGAGACTTCCTGTTCAGTATATTATTATTTCTTCTGGCCAACTTCTTCTCTTGGAGGCTAATAACCTAATATAAATTATCTTCTTGAGCCAACAAGTTTTCTAGGGTTATTAGCCAACTCATTAGGGTTTCTTCTCGCTTCCCGGAGTATTCTATCCTTGTCAGGCTTACACATGGAGGTAAATACTTCCCACAGCTACCATAATATCAACATGCTAGACATACCACATTTTGGCAGGTGCCAGTATGCAACAACGTGCGTCAAACAACTGTTAGTAGTCACACATGGAGGAGACATCTGGTTGGACAAGCTCCTCTCCATAGACGTTGATATGATTGCAAAAATAATAGGTTTACTATCTTGGGGTATGGATCCCACATAGTTTCTTGATGACAAAGCCAAGGAGAAAGCGCTAGCGAAAGAAATGAAGAAGAAGTATGGTACTGACAAGGGGACAAGGGGGATCGTTATCAAGAGGATCAACGATGCCGCAACACAATTGGGCGCGAAAATATTAGCCTACAAGATGCTAAGAAAATAACACAGGGAGGAAGTGCCGGCTGGAGTTTTTGTAGTGGTACCTCAATGCGCAGAGGGAACCATAGTGAGCTGGGCACCGTACCTCTTGAACTTGTTCCTAAACGACTGCAAGGATGTGCAAGACCTAGGAATAGAGTTTCACTATTATTGGTTGTTCACGTTAATAACCTTTATGGGTTGGAGGTAACCAAGGTATGTAACTTTTTGTACCAGACCCAAATTGAATTAGAGAGCAAGAGGGAGAACTAGATTGTATTTGAAGGATACCTACGTGACCTGCAGGAATCCATCAACAAAATGTGGAAAATAACACCATAGGTTGTCACGTGGTATGGGGACAATGCCAATTTCAGAGCCACGTGACATACAATGTGGAGATATAGGCGCAGAAGGATCTCGAGAAACAGTGGCTGCAGATGCACTATTGTATCAAAGAAGGTGACATCGACGCAATAGTTAAAGACTAGGAAGATGAATGGAGGATTCCAGTCCTCACACAGGAGTTGCCCAAAAGAAAATCAGAAGAAGAGGCAGGGAAGGAAGGAACGCATCCTCAGGAAATCCAGGTGCCCAAGAAACAAAGGATGGGCCAACCAACAACAATGGAGACAAACGAAGGCACAACGAAGACGGGGAACCAGAAGGGGGATAAGGGGAATACACAGCTAGCCAAAGAGAAGCAGAAGAAGATCGAGGCCGTGCAAGGGACCACAATAAGTCCCAATCCCCAGGAAACAGGGGGAGTAAGAGACCAGCCATGCAGATTGGAGGAGTGCGCAAGAAATCGAAGGCGCAAAGGCCGCCTCTAGAATATGCAATCATAGATGATGATGGGGAGATGATAGCCTGAATGGTCCAGGATTTTCTAGTCGAGGACTTCGACCGTGCTGCACACCACAGGGACAAGATTCAACATGAGCTGACAGAAATGCGAAAGTTCCTCAAGAAATTCGGGGAAGTACAAATAGAAAAAAATAGTAGGGGAATAGAGCCATCACCACCACAGACAGAGGAAAGAGTGGAAGAAGAAGAATGATATCCAGTCAACTCATTACCACACCTAAACGCAACATTCCACATCACACCCAATATGCTGCACATGGATGAGATCATGGGATAGACACCATTGAAGGACTTAAGCTAGATCCAACTGGTGTTGATGCGGATGCTGAACATGGCTCTACACAAGTTACAGGTTATCATAAACCACAAGGTACAGTCTCGTGTACATAAAGACTTAGTCGAATTGCAAAAAGAAACAAAGAAGCGGGACACACTAGAAATAGTCTGTGAGTAGGATAAATCTGAGACCCAGGAGGAAAGGGAGCGCATAAAAGGATTGGAATAGAAAGTGGCAGGAACTTACAAGAATATTCCACAGGCCACATAGAGAGATGAAATCACAACAACAGAAAAGATTGATCAGGTTGCGCAGGCAATCGATCAATATCAGAAAGAGATTGAGAATATCTAAGAACAACTCACACCAACCACTCCACCAACATTGAAGGAGCAAAGGAAGCAGGAAGCAACAACACAGCTACAGGAAATAGAGCAGCAGGTCAGCACAGTAGTTGACTTGTTTGATAAAGCAGCGCAACTTTCGGCAAAGTTGGAGGACGATCAGCAGGACCAAAAATGGGACAAGGAGGAATAAAGGATCAACCCAATGATCCAAGACCTCAAGCAGAGGTAGAATAAAATGCCAATCACAGAACGCGTCAAAGGGGCGCAGGACATGAATAAATTGCAGGTATAACTTACCACTGCGCAAGAACAGAAATAGGAGAGGCAGGCTCAAATGGAACCATTGTAGGAGTGGGTAGAAGAATTCCTAGCACAAGCAAAGAAATCCAAGACACGTTTAACATAGAACCAAGAAGAGTGCGTGGAATTGATTAGCAACAAAATTGTATTCTAGGTAGTGGACACAATCAAGGAGAAGACTGTGTAGGCACAGACATAGGAAACAAAGATCAATGAAAAGTTCCAGACGATCACCAAGGAGATCAAGGAAGCCCAGAAATTTTGGGTGGCTTGGGACGAGCCACATGTCAGTGTTGGGGGCCTGTTGGTAGCAGGTCAAAGAAGAAAGAAAGACATTTATTGGAAATAAATCATGCATGAGGAAAGAGACAACTGGAAGGGAGAACAACACACGCGCATGCATGGAAGACCTAACGACGTTAGGGTTAGGGTTTTGGTAATGTATTTTAATGGTCGAAGATCCAGAAAATGCATAAATATAGATACTTAGGTATCGTAGGGGGTTTTATTCGGATATTATTGTTGGTTAGTCCGTATTTTGAGAAAGAAATTGTTATTGTAAGAAACGTTGTAGTAGTGATTTGTAACACTGTGATATTTTGATGTATGATCCATTTTTGTAAGTTGTTGAGCTGGAGATGAGGAAGGAGGGTTAGATCATAGGCTGAGGATCCTGGTGCGATCTATTCTACCTCATATAGATATTACCTGATGGGAAGAGTTGCAAGCGTGTGATGCTTTAGATGCATAACTATTATAATAAAAGAGTGAAGAGCCAAATCTTTGTGGACATAGCCCAGGAGGGGGTGAACCACAATAATATCTATGTTGTGTGATGAGTGCATGCATATCTTTAATGTCTTCAGTAGTTATGGTTATGTTGAATGAATGAGTTTCTATATTCCTTATTTATGCGCATTTAACAACATATTGCATTTACAAGTTAGAATAATGGCTCAATATACAATGCTCATATCTCACACTCAATCCTAGGCTGTAAACACATGAGTCTTACAACCACCAATTAAATCTATCTCGGGTGAGACTGCGCAATGAATCTTGTGCGTTGTGTTGCCTTCTGGTTTACCAGGAAGGCCGATAGTTTTAGAGGCTTTGTTGGAAACCTGAAAGACATGAACCCTGGGTCAATAAGCTCAAATAGAATAGAAGAATAGTAACCAACAATGATTCACGAGTGTGTGAATTGCAATAATGATTGTTGAAGAGTTAGAGAAATTCATGTGAGAGGAAATTTATGTTATTGCTGACCTGGGACACATGTGATCCTTTTTAGGTATTACTCATGGCGAATCTTGAATGATTGTTCGTACGTGTCAAGAGAATATGGGGCTTGTTGTGGGACAATCTTCTACAGTGGTCAATAATGCATCTGTTATTCTCGTCGGTCCTTCCCTAACATGAAGTAAATGCACTTTCTTTATGAGCATCGATGCTTCCTTGGTTGTTTTTTTCTTGAGTTCGACCAATGTGATATCCTCTATTAATGTGTGATTGATACATGGGTCGATTTATTGTTGTTTTTAAATCATCAGGTTTTTGTTGTTAGTTCGACTTAGTCGATGTTCCTGGCGACTTATGTGCTCGTCAAATTTTCTATGCCTCACTCCGTCTATATGATATTGACATCTCTTGCACTCACTTGATCCATGTTCCCTTGATGTCTATCTATCCTGATCACTTGATTGCATTTTCATCAGTATTTTCCTTAGGTAAGGTGATGGGGTGGCATGTCATTCATATCTTCGTCTACTTTGTCTCAGGCTCAACCAAGGACTTCTTCCTCTCTACATTGTCATGCTTTATTGCTTTCTCTTTGATGCTTTGGTGGATCTTTAATACTTAAGTTTTGTTTGACGGTTTCCTATACCTGAATTTTGTTTATAAAACTAAGCAGGGTTTATTTTCGTAAGTAAGTGATTAGTCTATTTTTTTTTGACTCCTACCTTAATGTCAGGTTTTCATCCTTATTGGAAATTCCCTGGTAGATTTTTCCAACGAGGTTCTTTTCTTTTAAGTGTGATACCTTTTTATATGGGCACCATTAATTAATTTTTTGAATGGGTGTCCCAACAGTGTTCGGAGTTGGACTACTCAGAATGATTGAATATCTTTGACAACATAGGGACCAAGCCATGTTGTATCTAATTTTCTTGGTTTTCTTTCTAGACGATTATCATACAAAAAAACTAAATCTCCATTTTTTATATCTTTTTTCTTTATTNCGGTCGTGCCATGATTTTTTTTTTTTTTTGGCTTCTGGAACTCTTGATGGTGCATTACAATGATTCTTCCTTCCTCCATATTGTTCAGTTGATACAATCGTTTGTTCACACTTTTATTGTTGCCAAATTTTTCTACAATTGCGACCCTGTCGGAGTTGGACCAGAAGTGCAAGGGAATAACAACTTCTTGTCCATAGACAAGATTGAATGGAGTCTGACTTGTAGATCATTTATATGTTGATATGTATGCCCACAATAGTGTAGGAATCGTTTTGTCCCAATTGTCTTTGTCGATGCCGTAAATTTTTGTAAGTCCTTTGTGTAATGTTTTGTTAAAATATTTGACCACCCCATTTGTTTGTGGGTGATAGGCAGTTGTTTGTCTGTGGTTGATTAAAAATTTTGCTAGAAGGATTTTAATTGTTTCATTCACGAAGTGTGTGTGCCCTGGTCGCTAATCAGTGTAAGAGGGCAACTGAACCTTGTAATTATATTCTCGTAGATGAATTTTGCAATGACTTCTTTGGTACATGATTCTACTGGCTCAACTTCTACCCACTTAGTCACATATTATACATCATTGATAATATACTTAGCACCAGTTCTTCTTGCCCTCTGTGGAAAAGGCCCAATGAAATCAATGCCCAAATTTAGAATGCTTGATTAGGATTTACTAAACTGAGAGGTATTTCATTTTTCCATAGATGTTGCCCAAGCCTTTGACAACTATCTCACTTTATAACTTGATCCTGACAATATTTATTCAGAGTCGACCACCACAGACCTTCTTGCAGTATCTTTGCGACTGTCGTGTCATCTTGGAAGTGGCCCCCAGCTGGTCCTACGTGAGACTAATTAATGACGTCTTCCTTTTCATGTTCAGGAACACATCTCCTTATAACGCCATTGGTTCGCATTTTGTAGAGATACCCATTTATGATTGTGAAAGGTGCATCTTTTAAGGATAATACTTTTTTTTTGTCGAGAGATCTTCTGGAGCCTTTCCTTCTTCTAAGAAATTTACTATATCTTCTAAATCCTTCGGAGCAACTTTGAATCTGAATAAATGTGCATCTGGGAAGTCGTCATTAATTCCTGTTGGGTCTTCTCCTGTTTCAAGTTGTGAGAGGTGGTTGGGTCAGAAGTTCTTTTTTCTAGCTCGTATGATTACATCGAATTTGAACTGCTGAAATAAAAGTAACCAATGGAAAATATTTTCTTCGTGGATTGGTTTATTAAACAAGTATTTCAATGCTTGATGGTTTGTAAAAAATGTGAATGGATTGGCAAGTAGGTAGAGATGAAATTTCTGTAAAGAAAATATCATTGATAGGGATTCTCTTTCCCTAGTCGAGTAGTTTCTTTCTACTTTGTTTAATTTCTAACTTGTGTATTCATTTGGATGATCGATTGTGTCATCATATGGTTGTACTAGCACCAACCTGACATCAACATTGGAGGGATTGACATGTACATAAAACCTTCATGACCAATCGAGATATTTTAGTACTGGTGCTTTGACCAACTTTTTCTTTAGGAATCCAAAGGATTCATGACAATATTGGCTCCATATAAACTCAATTTATTTTTGCAGAATCTCATCCATTGGAAATGTGATGTCCGAGTAATGGCATATAAACTTTCTATAGTATCCAGTGTGTCCCATAAATATTTTGATTTATTTTTGGTTCACAAGTGGCTTTAAGTCGAGAATAATTTTAATCTTTTCCATGTTGACCTTTACTCCATATTTACATACCACATGTCCTAGTAAGATTCCAATTGGTGTAGCGAATATGCATTTCTTAATATTTAACGATATTTGGATTTTCCTGCATCATTCTAGCATGAGCCTAAGCCATTGTATATGATTTTTAAATAAGTTGCATAGAGTCCAGTCTTCAAAGTAGACATCCATAATTTTTTATATATATTCTTGAATTTTTTTAACAACTATTCTCGAGAATATTGCTGGTGCATTCTTCATTCCAAATAACATGACTCTGTAGGTAAAAGATCTGAATTCTAAGATGAATATTATCTTTGGTTGATCTTATTTTGCTATGGGCACCTGATTATAACTTGAGAACTTATTGGTGAATGAGTAGCATTCATGGCCAACGAATTCATTAATTATATCATCAATGAAGGGGGTAGGAAACAAATTAGTACCAGTCAATTTGTTGAGTCCCCTGAAATCGACGCAAATTATGAACTTCTTGGGGTCTTGTTTCTTCGGTTGCACCACCATGGGGCTTTCTCATTATGCTTTGTCGATTGGGTAAATGATACCTGCTTGCAACATACCTTCGATCTATTTTTGGATGATCAACCTATGTTTTTGGGATACTTTGTATGGTCATTTTTTAATTGGCTTTTCTCCTGGAATGAGTTTGATCTTCATCTCTCCCATTTCTTCTACAAGTCCTTTCAAGTCCTTGTAGTCGTGGGAAAAAATGTCTTGATATTATTTTACGAAGTTGACTATATCAACTATTTTCTTGTCCATCCAATAATCACCTATTCGTACCATTTTTGGGCGATCTCCATTTGATATGTCGAATTCTTTTGTTTTAATTTCAGCCTCCATCCATTCTAGTGGTTGCTTCGTCGAGATGATGCTTCCCCTCTTCACTTTTTGTAAAACTTTCTGGGAAGTTGGGTTGTTCCTACTCTTCTTTTTGTTCTGTAGCTATGCTGAATACTGATTTCACATGATTTTGTAGTGTTGCGCGGTCCTTTTCCCACTTAAATATTTGTCCTGGGCACCATGTATTTTCTATGCCAAGTCTTCATGTCATCGAGGATTCCCTATTTTCTATCGACACAAGATTGCATGTTGATGTCGATCCTAAATCCATCTTCATATTCCATTTTTTATTTCTGTGCAGTTGGTGCTGGATTTTCTAATTTCTTGTGTTGCTTATTTTTGTTATTCCTCTTCTGGATTGAATTCAAAGTCTTGCACAACATTTTGTTTAATTTCTTCCCAATTTAATGTATGGCTGCAAGATTCTTCAATATTATACCACCTATTTGGTATTTCTTCTAGCGTTCTTTGAAACACATGGGGACATACCCTTTCATCTCTATAACCTATCCTTCACCATTCATTTTCGCATCGCTAAATATTCTCTACTAGATCATACCCCACCCTGAAAATGGGGATATCAACCGCTTTGGATAGCTTTTGGTCTCCAAATTGTTCAATGAAATATTTTGACATAGTTGTCCGTGTTTGTAGCATGGGGGAGTGTGTTTCCCACCATCTTGCAGCTCAGCCCATGAAAGTTTCCACGAGGATCTACATTCTTCCTTCCTCTTCGACTGATTTCAACACTGCTTTGACATGTGTCAAAGGTGTGTGTCGTTCATTATATCTTAAGGGCCTACTTATTCGGTTGTCGGCTGGTATAATACTGGGAGTTTGTCAAATTTTCTTTTCATATAATATTGTTTCTCGGTTGGTTTGGGATGATTTCAATGGACCAACCATCTTTCGCGTGTGCTTCGTAATTCTCATTTTTCCAACTGTAAAGAGCGGAGTCGGAGTTATGTTTGATCGACATGGGAGATTCTCTCAAAATTTCTCCTTGTGCGATCGGTTCTACATAATCTCTTTGTTCACTGTTTATTTGATATAGGCACCGAGCCTCTTGGTATTCATCCCATGATTCAGTCCATGATTTTCCATATTTTGGATCTAAGGGAATGATCATTTTTCTTCCATCTCCTTTTAATTTGATTCTATCTTTTTCTAGAGATATGTTTGCTTTCATTTTTTGACCCCACAGACAACTGCCAAGTGTTGCATATGCTAGCATCCCTTCAACTAGGTCAATGAATTCAAAGTTGACTTGAGTCAAAATACCCATTATTTGAGTGTCGATATTTCTGAGAATACCAATGGGATCTATCTATATTTTATTTTCAAGTTTGAGATAGTCCAGAGTTGGTGCTAAAGCAGGTCGACCTAGTCTTACCCAAGTTTCTCAGGGTAAGATACTGACTTGGGATCCAAAATTGACAAGTACTTGTTTCATCGATACTTCATTGATTTCTAGGTCGACTCATGGATCCTAATATTTATGCTTATACAAGAGTTGTCTGACATCATTTGCTAGTCTTTGTCCTTTTTTGTATTCTTTTAATATATTTAGCATTTCTAGCAATCAACTGACTGACTGTTTTTCCTGTAATCGTTGTACGTATTCTTGTATAATATATTCATTCTGCCTTCCATTGTTTTTCCTGAAGAACCTGATAGCTTCTTTCATAATTTGTTCTTCCTTATCAGGATTTGGAAAGAAACTGTCGTTTCATTTCTATTGGTCGTGAACGGTAGTATTGTTAAGATCTCGTCCTACGCTAGATCTTGTGATGATATTTAAATTTTTTAATTCAATACTTCTTCTTTTGATACTTTGTGTAGGATATTTACATTTTTTCTAGTAATGATTTTGTCGAGTACTATTGGGCACTCTTCTATTGAGTGATCACCGACGTTACATATATTGAAATTTTTTTAATCGATTCTATCTTTCATTGGGAAATCCAGACTGATGTGGTAATATTTCCAACAGTTGTAGCAGTATGGTCATCCTCGACCTCGATCTTGACCACCAAATCAACCGCGACCTCGATTGTAGTACTCATCCCTTCGACCACAATTGTTGGCTTGGTCATTGGATTTTGTGTCATATACTGTTCATACACTGGCTTGATTCCATGAGTTGAAATAACATTCTTATGTTTTATGATTAGAAGCTTCACAGATATGGTACCACTTGGTATTTTTCAGATTGTGTGGAAAATATTGTATACTATGATCAGTAAGACACTCACATATGTTACATTATTTTTGAGCTTGTACTCTATGTGCATCTGTTGTTGTTGGTGGTTGATCATTGAGGCTACATGTTTCCTTCATATTTCCTTCTTCGCAGCATGATGTGTACCAAAGTTATTTTCTCCTTATAGACATATTATTTATCATTTGTTGTAAGTGATATATTTTTTCTTCGAGTCTTCCGATAGAGGAAGTAGTCGACGAGACTTCATCATCTGATTCGATGAGATGTGCTTTCTGTAACACATATTTGCAGGTGGTTATTTCATACAACATAATGGTGAGTGGATTCTTTGTGATAACATAGCAACGTACCATTGAATTAGAAAGACTTAGTCGATTGCTGTTGGAATTTGACTCAAGAGATCTTTAAAGATTTTATCATATTCCTGTACTGATTCACTTGGCCGTTGTTTTATTTATTTTAGATTTTGCATAGCCAAGTGTGTGACATATTGGACTTTAAAAAATGTTATAAAATTATCTTTTATGTCTAAAATTTTCCGGTTTTGATTTTCTATATAGTTCATAAACCATGTCAAGGCACGGTGTCAGAGGGTGACTCCGAATTGTGCCATCTATTTGTCTTCGTTGGCGATGTCTGCGACATCCCAAAACTTTTTTCATACGAACCAATATATTTTTGGGTCCTCATCTCCCTCGTAGAGGGGTATGTGGTTAAATCCCTTTTTTATTGTCATTTTAGGGGTACACGCTTTCTGTGGTGTCTGTGTTACCACAATTTTCGAATGAGTTGTTGAATCCTAGATTTTGTTTTCTTATGTCACTTTTTCTGTTGGTTGATATTTTATCGAGTGATACTCGAGGAATAAATTCCTCTTGTTGACATCAACACATGTCTCTTCGGTTTGAGAACTTTGATCTGTATACTCGACTAAGCATCGGTCCAATGGTCATGTTGGTTCACGACTATAACTAGTTTCTTCTCTTGATAATAAATTTGGTAGGGGTTCATGTCGATGAGATCCTTAATTTGGATGAGCATGTTGTCAGTTTCATTTCTTTCTGGCTCAACAATGAGCACATCTCATAATTTCCCATGATCGTCAGTTCTGTACCATAATCTTGCATATTGGTCATCGATATGTAGTCGTTGCTAGAGGAATTATTGTATTCACGGGATGGTTTCTGGCATGGGGGGAGTGTGTATCATTGGCCTTGATTATTCATAATCCATGATTTCAAGTTCATATTCTAGTTTATAGACATTCAATCTAGTCTCTATCAACTCTACATCACTACTTCTTTCAGGGGTTGTCGCAGTTGCTATTATTGCGAGATCTGGTCGATTCGCTTCAGACTTAGACTTCTCATGTGCTATATCAGGATGACCCTCCCCGAGCATATTTCTATTATACTTCTGACTGTTCCATAGGTTACGAAGTTCTTCCCTTTTGTTTTTCCTTTTGTCTCGTTCCAATCTCTGGATGTCAGTGGATTTATTATGTGCTTGATTTCCTCTTGACGACATTTATTATTTAGTAATAAGAACTTATGGTATGCTTTCCTTGTTGCATCTCACATATTTGACCAACTCCTCATCGCTTCCCCAACTTACTTGAGGTCAGTAATACTGGCCATGCTCATTTATTCATAAAATAATCCTAGGATTGTCTTGTATCTTTGCACTTTGCATCCAAAAATCCTTCCCACTCTTCGTCCCTCTCTTGTTATTGTTTGGTAACAGTGTGCCTATTCAAGGTCGGTATTCAACAATGTCACCAACTCTCTTTTCGAGGAGGAATTTATGAAGCAGTGTCGAGACAATGCACAAGAATCTGTTGTGCAATTTGGTATAAATTTTTTATTTGATTCTATCAAGAGATGTTCGATATTCGATGACTTGCTATGAAATATAGTCTTCGACAATTCACTCGAACCAATCATGCAAATTTGTTCATCCTCAGTTCGTAAACTTGAGGCCTAGTTTCTCATTGACTGTCAAATTAAGCATTACCCAACTTGTTGATGTACTGAAGTAACACTTCAGGGACGACTTCTAAAAATATTTCGTGGGTTTCTAAAAAGAATCTTGCTCTTGCTTCTACGAGTGAGAGATTGTTTCTTCTGACGTAATTTTTTATGTAATTCTTAGTCTTGCGCTCCCAACATTCATGTATTTCTTGTAGAGTTAAAATCTATGTATACTTCTCCATGCCCAGGTTCAGAACTACCAACAATAGAACCAATTTTGTAATTTAGGGGAAAGTAGGGAGAGTTACCAATAGTCCTTACATAAGAAACATAGAAGATACATGTATATAGATATAGACAAAGACATACATAAGTAGTGAGAGCCCAAACATTTGTATTTATTAAAGGATATAAAAATTCACTGTAGTGTTTACAATCTCTCACACAACCCTTTAGGGTCTCTATGTGCTTTTCTATTTATACTTCTATATATCTAGTTACCAAGTAGTTGTAACTACTTAACTGCCTGGGTCAGTCAGTTATTAGATACTTTGACCGACTTACATTTCCAAATACGTGGGTAGACCAACTATTTCTTAGTCGACTGGTGGGCCTAGTCGACAGAGCCGACTAGCCTCTACACCACTTCATTAATTCATCAATCAAACACTTTGAATTGTTTGAACACTAGTTGAATTGTAATAACTCAACTAGATTTGTTGTGAATATAAATAGTGCAAATCAGATTCTACATCATATGTAACCAAAAATGCCTCACACACAATTTCTAAATTCACAATTGTTCACATAACACAGTAGAGACATTTGAATGTGATTTTTTTGTTATTCCCAACACCAACAAATTTACCCAGAAACTTGACAAATCCACATTGTTGGTCACATTAGAAAATTTTTGCATACTAATGATCATCACTGGCATGAATATTTCAACACCATATTAATCGATGTCCCAAAGCCACTGGAAATTTCAATATAACCTTATTTAAGACTTGAAATCAAAGGGCCACTCAGTCATAAAATCCATTAAGGCACATTCAATGCCCACTCATTAAAGAGATGTTCTTAATTTTCAATATTTTCTTTCAATATAAGATCCAAAGACAACACAAAAAATTGACACTATGTTTGTATCTCTAGTCAATCCAAAGAAAGGGTTAGCAAGTAGAAAATCTGTGCTTGCAAGAGATAGGAAGAAATATCACCAACCCATTGATATGGACAATAATATATTGGGTTGTAATTTTATTTTAATTTCTTTAAATTATTGATCTCTATCTAATATGTAGCACTTCCATTCTAATGGGCATCTCTAATAAAAGGCTTAAGTGTTGAAAAATATATGTTACGATTTTCTAAATATCTGAACAAAGCTTGAACCTATGATGTTGGAGTGGAACTTTAGTCTCTCTTGCATGGCTAATAAATCCTCTTCTTCCACTAGCCCTCTTGCAAAAAAAAATTCAAACTTCTTATAAATATTCCACACTTGATAAACTATTCATGTTAACTATCGTACTGTACAAAACATTCTCCAACCATAATAGAAAATAAACCAGAAATTTCTTTGTAAAAAGGTAAGTAATCCAAAAAAGAGTTAAGATTCATTTAATCCTATAGTTGTTCATAAGAGCATCCCAAATTAATAAAATAAATAAACAATATGGAAAGGTAATAATGAAATGCAAATTATTAAAAAAAAAAATTAAAATTATGAATGACAAAATATCAATCAATGAGATAGCTTAAGGTGTTGTATGTTGCATTTTTGAGCTATAGTGAAAAAGTCCAATAGTTATAAACAAATATGTAGTATGGTTATGAGATAGAATATGTCATGGAGATCCCAAGGGCTTAGCTTAACTAATTGTCACCAATGTTGTTGATAATTTGGCTAATTATGTGCCAACAAGTGCATGGCTCAAATCCCCTCGGGTTAAAGTGAACTTGTCTACATCGATGGGTTTACTAGAGATGCCATCCATAAATCTAGGGAAGAATATCTTTGGGTTTCCCTGTGAGGTTTTCCTTGGAAAAAAATGTGTCAGAGAGTGATATCAAACTATTAAAAATATCAAATCCCATCATTTATCAATATAGTATTTCAAAATATGTTGTCTGGACAAAATTTTGCAGCTATAGGAATATTATGAGAAATCTTGAAATGTTACCAAGTAGTTCCTAAAGAAAAAAATGTATCGCCCCTATCTAGTATCATATACAACCAAACTTCTCTTAAAAGAAACAAAAAGAATCTAGTAATCAAAAGTCAAATACTACATATCTTGGTGATCCTATCCCATATCTTTCTAGCAGCTTGGAGGTCTAATAGTTCTCAAGCCATTAGGCTACACACTTCTAACTCATAGTACTTTTGATTAGAGCAAGGGGATCTACTATTCTATCGGATCAAAATGACTTGTTTGGTTTGGGGGCATCTTGGTCACATGGAATATCCACATACTTGGTCATATGGAAAACCATTTTAGCATTTTGCATGCATCCGAATCTTTGAAAGTATTGGTTGATGATAAAAATAACTTGGCCCATTTCTATAGATCAAATTGTGGTGAGTGAAATCAATTTTTATCCGACTACTGGAGAATATAGGCCCATACATATACCATAAGTATTATTTACACATCACATTAGAGAAATTTTGAGGTAAAACATGGGCCTAAAAAATGTGCTATAAATATAAATTTTAAATTGATACATATTTAGGATATGGACAATCATATTGTTGACTACCTCTATTTTTCCATTAGTCTGTGAGTGGAAGGTAGTCAATTTGGTCATCTTGGTGTCCATTATCGACCATAGGTTGGTCAAAAAAGCGCTCAAGAACCTACTGTCTCGATCTGAGATAATGGTTTGTGGGAACCCAAAATGAACCCAAACATGTTTAATGAAGAGCTTGGGAGTGGCCTTGATTGTGATGCTCTTCTTTCAGGCTTCAAAAACTGCCATCTTAGAGAATCAATCAATGACCACAAAGACACACTCATTCCCATGCTTGGTTGAAGGTAGAATGAACATGTAATCCATGGAGATGGACTCCCAAGGCCTATCTGGAGTATGCAGAGGGATCTATAGCCCCTGTTTCATGATGGAGGGCTTGGCAATGACGCAGGTAGTGGAAGATCTAATGTAATTACAAACATTTTTTTTAAGATTAGGCTAATAAAATGTTTTTTGCAATACTACCACTATTTTGTCTACATCAAAATATCATGATGTTCGGCTGTAATGAGCTTCCTAGATAAGTTTTGCACACTCACTTGAAGGAACACATAGATGGATCAAACGCCTATAGGCAAAGAACTGTTAGGCATAACTGTTTAGAACTCCATAAGATAATGCCTATACACGGGGTCGTTAGGCAGAGAAGCACCATGTGTCAAATCAATTGAGTGATTTATATGATAGTGCACATGCACCCCATTAGGTGAGGAAACTATGTCTTTTCATCCTCTACTCTCTTGTCCACATGTTGCTGCTATGTAGAGATACCTTGTGCAAAGGTTTTTTGCGGTTGCAGTGACCTTCCATTCATCTTCCGATCGAAACATAAAGAGGGAAAATCGCCCGTTCTGAAATACCACCTTTTTACACTACTTCACGGAGATCAACGAGACTGTAGTAGTTGGAACTTCCTCCGGTACCCTATAGAGTTGATCTCCTAAATTAATAGTAACACTACGGGGCCTAGATTCATAAACAATATGATGCTTTCACATATATGGTTTTCTTAACAAAAAATCACAAACTTCAAGGGGGGAAACATCACACAATATCCCGTCTTTGAAGGGTTTGATGCCATAGTGCATGCGACATTGTTGGATGACGCGAATGTCCCGTCCCTGGTTGAGCCAACCGATGGTGTATGGATGCGATGCGACATTGTTGTCAAGTTCAAACTTTTGATGACCTCTATTGAGATTAGGTTCTTTTGGCTATCGATGTCAACAACGAAATGGAGTGGGGTCTCCTTCACCCACATCAATGAGTGGAAGAGGTGCTCCCATTTTTCAGGCTCCTTTGGTCTCTCTGGCTAGACTTTTGTTGTAGCAATGGTGACACTGGGTTCTATGTCAATGATCTGTTTTCCCTTTTCTGATTTTGAATTAGAGTTAGAGTCAAATGTGATATGACTCCAAGGGGGGCATATATGGAGTTAAATTCTTGTTAAAACAAGGTGGTATGACTCCAACCGGGGCATATATGGAGTTAAATGTGTATGATATGACCCCAATGGGAAAGGAATATATGGAGTTAAATGTATGTGTAATGGGTAAAATCATGAATGTGGGTGTATATTTTCCTTATTTTTTGAGAAAATAAAATATATTTTCACAAGTTTCTCAACGTCCAGTAAACAAAATTATTATTTTTTATTTAGAATTTCACTTTACACAAAAAAAAATTTGTAAAGAATTTTTTTAGATTTCTATTGATTATTTTTTGAATTTTTTTTTGACGTTTGATTTGTCACTTTAGCAAATGTTTGACAGTATGTTCCTTTAAAATGAAGGGACTGATAACAAGTTCTGTTTTTCGGCGTGAATTTAATCATTATTAAACTTTTGTTTATGAAAAAATAAAAATGTTGCAACAATCCAAACATAATCTATTGATGTATGACTAAAGTTTTGAATTTAATGGATGAATATTATAATTACTACAATTTTTTGAATTTGACCAATTTGAAAAAGTTGCATATTTTAAACACATTTAGAATGACACCATGTATATGCCTTATTTTTATTTAAAAGTAAAATCTAAAAATTCCCTTTTGAAGAGGACAATGAAAGGTTCCGTAATATATATTGTTTTATAATTTTCCCCTGTGTATTATTGTAGATATTGATTTTTCATTTTACTGAATCATAATGTCATCTAAAAATAATATGCAATTTTTTTTTTTAAATTAATTAAAATTACTAAAAAACAATTAAATTGAATAAAATTGTATCAAATGAAAGTAAATTCAATTCTAAAAATGTTAGTAATAGTTTCAAAACTAGACTCACATGTAATGGGTAATTGTATATGTAATAGCGGTAAGCCTAATAAAGGGGCCACATGTGCAATGCGCGAATATGTATATATATAGATCATGTAGTCATTATGGAGAGGATGTGATTTGGATGTATGAATGTATTGGGGTATTTGAAAGAGATTCTTCTATTATTTAAGGATTTATTGTGTAAATCATCTCTTTTGTTTATCTTGGAGTTGTGCTCCACAATCAAATTTGTTGTACATAGTGTGTAGTCTAGTTTCTTGTGTTATCTTCAATATTTAGTTCATAACATAAGAGTGTCTTTCACATATGGAATTCAACTGATTGGGTAGCTTCTAAAACTTCCTTCCATTCTCTAAGAAACATTACCCCTTCTAAATATTTACAACTGAGTATTTCTTAAGTAATCCCATGATGACATCATCTTCCAATCTACATAACTAAAAGATACTTATCTAATGATCTAGATCTGGTTGCATAAAAAAATTCAAAAGTAATTATTAAATAATCATTTTGAATTCATACAAACAATGTTTAAATTAATAATTTTAATGTGGATATAAATACAACATGAAAGATACATCCATGCATAGTTACCTAATATGGCCACTTTCACAAAAATGTTTCTTTATGTAATATATTCAAGCTTTGACTCTCTTCTCTATAGTTGCATTTTGTATATGAGTGAATTTCTTTATGGTATCAAAGCTCAGTTAAAGGGTATTTGGGAGATATGAAATTGAGACAATATTGTGGATGAGAGGCACAAAATACATAATAGAAAAGTGTTGCAACATGTGTTTAGTGTAACAACAAAATATTACAATAGATTTTGGCATTATAGAAGACATTATTGAGCGTCACAACAAATTTACAATAGGTTTTCATAGGCACAACAAACATTGTGAGTATGAAAAAATTACCATGTGGAGCTAGGATGATTATCAAGGTGTTAAGGGTTGAAGATTTTAACTAAGAGAAGTTTGAAAAAAAATCCATTACTGAGTGTGTTTTTGCTACTATAAAGGTGAGTGTTGTGGGGATGTTAGGGTGATGTTTTGTTGTAATGTGGGGGTTTTGTGGCTAAAAAGGCAATATAATCATATATAAATTCTGATAGAAGCATTTTTAGGTAAATACCAACCAACAAAGAAATACCTCATTTAAATTAATCAATAAAAATCTTCATTTCATTGTGGAAAGACAATCAATCAAAGAACACTCCACTTAAGTAAGTTATTCCTCGAACCTTAAAATTCCAATAACGGCATAGAATTTTCTCTGCTCATCTAAGGTTCAAGGATTTGAGAACATCGTAATAATTCTAGACTAATAGTTTTGGGAGACTCTCTCCCAAAAATGATAAGAAAATAGTTCATAAATAATTGTAAATTGGTAGACTTATTTTCAAAAGCCAAGGCCAATTATTTAAAGCCAATTATTTAAGAAACTCTTTTGAATTTATAAGTTTATTCATGTGAGGAGTCAATTGATTAAATTAGTAAATTACAATGCTAATATAAGCATACAAAATAGCTAATGTAAAAGTAAAAATTTAACCAAATTATGACTCCAGATATTGAAGCATCACAGAGTTGGCGAAATTATGATTCCATATATTCAAGCATCACAGAGTCACCAATGGAAAGACATGGAAAATCCATATTATAGTTTAATCCAATGAGCCACTTGGTACCTCCTCCATTGATTTCCATTCTGGTGTGACTTAGACACGTTAAAATTTTGTTGACCAAACAAAAGTGGAGGATACCACAACAACACAATTTCATATAAATATTTACATTCTAGCAAAAAAGAGAGATAATTGTAGGTATGCTTAATGACATTGAATTTAAATATCCATAGCAGTATGCAACACTTGTAATGATTTTAATTTATTCGGTGAAGACCACAATGGTCTAAAAATATATCATATATGCTTTCTCACCCTATGAAAGGGTGATAATATTATCCAAACATCAACGCATTTTCTAAATTTTAACACAACTCAAATACAAGGATATAATGGACAAAATTAATATTGTTCCATTAAATAATATCGTGCCTATCATATTGATAAAAATGGATGTATATATTTGTTTTTCATTATCTTATAATGTAATGTCATTGTTTGACAAACATGTTAAAAGATTCCCTTCACTATATCTAAGGTATTTGTAAAGAGTCATTCGTTGATCACTTTTGGTCATCACTCGAACATATTTATAGTTGTAGTCTAAACGTTCTATGAAATGATTCTTTTTCGATGATATTTTCTGGGGACATTTGCTTGGAATCTGGTGATAAAATGTTAGATCCACAAATTTGAGTGATTATTTTTGTACAATCTAAGTGCCCTAGGAGGTTTTTAGCATGTTGAATCCATTTCTGCTTTAGAAATGGATTTTAAACAACAAGAAATAGTGATTTTGTGCAAATTTATATCGTTGGATTTTGGCGAAAAATGTCATTTCATAGAATAGTTAGACAACATCCACATTAATATCTTATATGGACTTTTTAAAGCCTAATAGAAATGGAGAAATATAATAAAACATTATTCTTAAAAAAATAAATATGTTGTAATATGTAGAGCTACCTTGTCAGCCACCTTCCACATGTATGTTATTTTATGTTTTTATGATTTAAGATATTGTTGGCAGCCATGTTGCAATTTTATTCTTTCCTTAAACGTTTGCCTACACAAGGTTTTTGAACCCTCAATACTCGTCTCAATTCTTTAAAACAAAACGACACTATTATCTTGTGCATTTGCACACCTGCTTTTCGTTTTTATTTTCACGACTGCAAGCATGAAGATCTTGAATTGGAAGTCATGTCGATAGCATTAAAATCGTCACTGGATTATTTCCAATACTCTTGTTCATGTGGTCATTTCACCTTTAACTCAATAATGGTCATACAGTTGGCAAGACACCAAACCTTTATTCACTTTGCATTTTTGTTACATTGGTTTCATTTTATAAGTTCGTGATGCAATGCTATTCTGGTGTTTTTGATTAAATCCTTGATACAATGGTGGTATGACATTCTATTGTCTTTGATCAATATCCTTGGTGCAATGGTTTCATGACAATGCATTAACATTATGATTAAACCCATGGTGCAAAGGTCGATGTAGTGATTTCTTTGAACCATACAAACACTATTGTTGATTTAATATTGTTGACCAATTGTTGGTTATGAACACTATGCTTTTAAAATAATCCATTTGATAATTGGTTTACAATGTTTTGGATAGTGATGTAAATGATTTGAAGGCGTTGTTGATTGTACATATCAAAATGAATGTTTTGCATGGTTTCTTTTCATTTCACCACCCTCGCACGCATAGGCATTAAACGTCTGCCTTGCATCTCGGGCTACCTCTGTTTGTTTTAAGGATGGATGCAAGGCCAAAGTTGGGGACATCCAACTTGAACTGAACGAAGAATTCCTCAGCTCATCTATGAGTTTTCCAGCTAAAGGGGAGAGGTGGTTTAAGAATTCAAAGGTGGATGAAGTGCCATGGTCTCTCCTATTTACATCGAGGAAAATTGTCACTTGTGACATAGGTATGCCAGTCATTGCCCCTAAGTCCAGGTGGCATGATTTATTGGCCATTGTTAAGCAATTTGTGACCTGCGAAGGTCGTTATGGTTTAGTGTTTCTTTACCATCTCCGACTGCTTATGAATTTCATAGATTTCCCTTTGAATATGCCTCACTACCTCCTATGCAGTCTGTATAAAATGGCCAAACGTTATAAGAGGCAAAAGGCCGACTCCAGCCTCTTCCATCACTGTCTGATCAAAATCATTAGTGTTCATCATTTGGGGTTGAGTGGTGACTGTTGGCAAGCTTTCTTGTTGAGGAATGGCTTTGCCACTCCTCAATGTGTTCAATTGGACAAGACCGTGGTCTCTGAAACCCTTGTTGGGCCTGCTGTGCCACCTCCTACCCTCCTACCTAATGTCGAACCCTTGACCTACCCCAACACTGATCTACCTGATACCCTTCCTAACCCGTGTTCAAAAGATGATGCTAAGCCTGTTAAGAGGCCTGCAAGAAAGAAGGGCAAGGGTAATACAGATGTCAACAACAAGGGAAAGAAGGTTGCAGGATGGGTATCCAGGTGTGCTCGTAACAAGCCCAAACAAAACACTGACCAGAAGCCAATTGTTTTGAGTGAAGACTCGGATTCTGAGATTGAGCGGTTTTTAACCAAGGATCACCCATACTCACGCGGCCTCTGTTCTGTTGAACCCTATGACTATGTGTCCAACCTCCCACCGTGCCTTAAGGATGACCCTAACTTCCCTGGGATTAAGTTTGACAGTGGAGCCCTTGGTAATTTAAAATATGCTTCACCTGTAGTGGCTCGGCCCGATCAACAACAGTGCACTCAATGCAACTCTTCGCTCGAACGATACTACACAGATGTCCCTCTGTTGCAATCCAAAATTAAGTCTTTGGAGGACCGGGTGACTGTCTTGTCTAAGGAAAATGATAGACTGCAAGCCAACGATAAGAGGAAAAAGACTACGGGTTCTATCATGTTCAAACATGTTGAGGCAGTCACTGCCATTGTTAACTCAAAATTGTCCTGACCGAATCGTATCCCTACAGCTAAGGTATGTTTTTTCAATATTGATTTTTGAATGATTTGGTTTGTTTTGTTTTGAATTAGTATAGCCGATTATGTTTTCTCTGAATTAGTTTGATATAGTTTTGTTTTGTTTGAATTGATTAAAAAATGATTCTGTTAGATTCGAATTGGCATAAACGATTGTGTTTGCGTATCAAAGATTTGTTTGATAAATTGAATATAGTCTGTTTTGTTTGAATGGATTCAATACGATTTCATTTGTTCTGAATTGGCATAAAAGATTTGGTTTGTTTTAGCATGAATGATTTTCTTTGCTTTGAATTAGTAATTAAGGGTTTGATAGAACGCATACATTTCTGTTATCATTTGACTAATTTAAAACGATTTTGTTTGTAAATATGACCAACTACATAATCGTGAGATTTTGTAGCTAGTCATAAAATTTGGATTTTTTTTGTTGATTTTACAATTAAAACACTATCTAAAATTGTTTACTTTTGCCTATCTACAGGTACACACGAATTTCAATGGGAATTGGATCTGCTGTGACAATTTAGAACATGCTTTTCTTACACAGTTTTGGAATTAGATTGTTAGTCTTAGGTAGAAATAGGATTCTGGGAGATTATTCCCATATTTTTTGCAAACAGTTTTTGATATTTTCCACAGGGATTGTTTCACCCCGTGGCCTTTAAATACTTATTATCTTTTGTAAACAACCCATCACTGTTGGGAGAACAAAGACTATGGACCTATGATTATACAGACTCGAATGAAAGTGGATTTTTTGTAATAACTTTAGCTTTCAATTTATCGTACTTTTGTTCAAGTTTTGTGCATTTTAAATTGTAATCAGATTCTTGACTACTTTAGATATCAAGATTTGTTGCAGGTTGATGCGTTATGATTTAAATTTTGTCCATATTTGATGTATCTCGTTTCACTCACAACAATTACTCTGTTTGAATTTAATGAATAGAAGGTTTATCATCTTTGTTAAATGAACAACTGCGTACAAATCTTTACAAAGGGATTTATCTTGATGTGATTGTTTGTAAATTACAAAATTGTTGTTGCCATATCCTTTATCTGTTCTGTTGTTAGCAATTTTGTAGCGTTGTTGCTTCGTGTTTGCGCGAAGTATTGCAGGACTTGATGCGGGTTTACCTCATCAAACAATGAACGCAGAAGCTTATGCACAGGACAAGTAGGAGGCGATAATTTCAGGTTAGTCTAATATTTTATTTTAATAGTTTTTATTAAAGGATTCACTGTAGTTTAGACAGATAGATAATATAGATTGTTGTTTTTATTACTCAGTTAGATAGCTATCATTTCATCTCTATAGTTCAGATTTACAGTTAGGATTGTTATGTTATTGCTTAGCTTAGATAGTTGTCATTTTATTTCTGTCTCATAAAAATTAAAAAAAAATAAAATTATAGCTTCGCTGTCATAAGACAATTCACAAATGATTTTGCAAATTTCGATTAAAATTTGTATCTTGTAAATACTGTATATATAATAGAGATTTGATTATATCGATAACTGTACATTTAATAAGTAGGATTATTTCTTTATAATATTAGTTAGTAAACTGTATATATATCTTAGATTTGTACATAGTTTGCAGTAGTTGTTTTTCACTTAGATTAGTTTCTTTAGCTTAGTTTTTCTTTCGTTTTCTTAGGACTTAGATTGGATAATGGAGCCGCTAAACCCGTCGAGGTGAATCATTCCAAACGGCTTGGGTTAAATAGACAACCCCAGACCGAATTCACTTCTCCAGTTGACGAGTGTGCAACTTTGCCCGTCAACAAATGGTGCTAGAAGGAGGGCCTGAAAATTATTAATGGCACGAGGTGGTCGTAAGACTCCTCCACCACCCAAGTGCTCACCTATAGTGACAAGAAGTCAGTCAAATGACAACGTTGTCCCTCAAACAACAACCACATCAAACGATGATCCACGGATCACAGTTGAACCAATAACTCCAAACCCCGCAGGTGGTGACCTACAAGAGATTGTCCACCAATCTCTCATAAGAACACATAGTGCCTTAGCCCATTTAAGACAACCAAACCGTCCTTTGGGCCAACCACTAGATTTCTCTGATATCAGAGAACAACTTGGAGGCACTAACCTCACTTTAAACCCTACAGATCCAATCCTCACTCCTGTAGCAGGAGGATCTGGTGTACCACCCTCACCACCTTCTTCTTCCCCTTCCTCTTCTGAAGAAGACTCTTCCGACGAAGGCAATTCCTCTTCCCAACCTTCGACACCGCCCACACTAATGGCCAACCAGAAAAATCCTGCCAGACCTTGGCTCGACCAAGATGTTGTAGCCATACCCGGGGCTCAACATCCCTTGCCCAAATATCTGGAGAAGTGGCTCCCCAAGTTTGACCCGGACTCTAAACAGATCGCCGAAGATCACATTAAAATTTTTATGTTAGCCATTAAAATTCATAATGTCGAGCACGAAGACATAGTCTGTAGGTTGTTCCCATATACTTTCGAGGGCAATGCCTCTACATGGTACTTTTCCCAACAACCCCATACGATCGTGTCATGGGAAAAGTTCAAATCCTTCTTTCTTGAGAAGTTTGGAGATGAGAAATCCCCAGAAGTTCTAGTCATGGAGATTTCTAGTCTTAGAATGAACCCCAAAGAAAAAATTAAAGACTTTAACCAAAGATTCTTAACACTAAAGAACCGAATCCCTACAGATTCGATGCCTGCTGAGAATCTTATCATAGCATACTATACTAAAGCCTTACATCAAAGTATAGCCATTTGGGTAAAGCGATCTAAGAAAGCCACGTTGTTAGAGGCCTTTGAAGAGGCCAGTCAGATTGAGAAAGACATCCTTAGCTTAAAAGATACTACTAGCAACAAAACAGAGACTAGTTCATCTTCCAAAAAGAAAATCGAAATCCTCCCTAGACCTGCTCAAAATAAAACACAACCTGAAAGCTCAGATTTAGAAAACTTAACCAAAGTCATTCAAAAAATGTCAAATCAAGTTATAGATTTGAAAAGGATGGCAGAAGAAGCTTCTTTGAGCAAAGGGCCTTACAAACCCCCGTTCAGGAATCCTTTTCCCAACTGACCTAATTCAAATACCGAGGGCCTAAATCTAGAAAGCCTGCAATTCGCTCTTCAAACGATTCTAGAAGCCCAAGATAACTTGATGCCTCCTGAAACTTGTGAGGAAGTAGTTGAACAAGAGATAGTTGAAGAAGAAGAATCTTCTCCGAACATTTTTGGACACTTATCAGATAGCATTTTTAAAGCTAATTTCGAGACAGTACATCCCTACAACACTAGGAGTAAGACAGCCAACAAATCTTCCTCTGAAAACACTACACTTTTCCCCCAAAACAATCTAAACCAGCCGAGACTAAACATAGTCATGTAAACCCAAACTTAGATTATGATTTAGTTGAATATCTAAAAAAGTTAAAGACTAACATTTCTGTTTATGAATTATTAAAATTTCCGTTTCTGCTACAAAAAATGTTACAGAATATCGCAGAGAATAACAAAAATGGTAATCCAAGCAGTAACAAAGTTTTTCAGAACAATCCAAAAGTTCCCCAAAAGGCTTCCACTAAGAACAACTCTGATCCTCATGAGAAGGGAGGCCTTCCTGTAATAATGTAACAAATGTAAATAAATTAGCTTTAGAGGTTGCGAGTAAGAAGCCACAAGCTTCCTCCATTAGTACTCGCAGAAATGTACCTCCATTTTTGTTAACTTTCGAAATCTTTAATAGGAACGTGCACAATTGTATGGTAGACTCAGGAGCGTCATCCAATGTAATGCCATGGTCTGTTTGTCAGAAAATTAATGCTGAAGTTGAACCATCCACCTTAAAAATCATCCGACTTGATCGAATTAGTGTTAAAGTTATAGGCGAATTAAGGAATGTGCTTATAAGATTATCGTCTAACCCCAAATTTCATCAAGTAATTGATATTATTGTTGTGGATATTCTAGAAGTTTATGGTTTGTTTCTAAGCAGAGGCTGGTCAGAGCAGCTACACAGCTATTTCACGATAGATTGGTCTCACCTGTGGCTGACCGAGAATAGCAAGCCCAACAAAATCAAGGTAAATCGTGAACATTACCTAAAGTTCACAGTGACAGATTTAAATGATCCTAATGAACCATTTACACATTCTGCCGATTCACCCAAAATACAAGGCATGGATACCTTTTTTGGCAATTTCATGGCCGAGACTTCAACTATCACTAATTCAGAACAACAATTCGAGATTGTGGCATATGTGCAGCCATCAGTTTCTACCCAATGGTCTCATGCACCCAACAACAATCAAATATGGTCTCTTTACTTTGATGGGTCAAAGTCCAAGGAAGGAGCTGGTGCAGGCTACGTCATTATTGATCCGGCAGGTAACAAAACCTTGATTGCATGTAGGTTAGAATTTGAATGTACAAACAACACATCAGAATATGAGGCTTTATTACAAGGTCTCAGAAAATCATTAGATATGAACATTCAAAATTTGACTGTCTTTGGCGATTCGGAAATCGTGGTTAGACAGGTAAGAGATTCTATCCACTGTTTATCCCCACATCTCAAAAGCTACCAATTTGAGGTATGGAATTTGATGAATAAGTTTTCTGCTTTTAATATAAATTCTATTCCTAGATTGAATAATTCGGAAGCTGATTTGTTAGCTAACGTAGCTTCGAAAATCTTTCCTGCAGAAGGCTTATCCCCAGATACATTCTTCGTCGAACTGTTGTTCAGGCCATCCGTCCCTGACAACATCACGAATTGGAGAGTCTTTGACGACGACCAACAAATTATTAGTTTCCTGCATATGGAAGAAACTTTCCTAGGCGCAGTGATTGACGAATGCACTCATGACGACAATCTGCGCGATTTCACTGTAATATCAGATCTGAGATCTCCTAAAGCTTCATTGGACATGGTAAATTCTATCCCTATATATGTAGTTAGATTAGAAAATTTTTATGATCTTCAAGACAAATTCAAAAAATTGATCAACTGTAAAACCAATAGTTCCTCTTTATCGTATGAAAAAGTAAACTTGGGAACTAATGATAATCTGCAGTGCATTAATCTAGGGGTGGGGTGTTTTGAAAAAGATAAAGTAGCATTTATCAAATTATTTAAAGAATTCAAAGATGTGTTTGCATGGACGTATGATGACCTAAAAACATTTGACCCTAACATCATACAACACGTCATTCCTATGAAGCCCCAAACCTTACTGTTTCAACAAAAGTTAAGAAAAATGCACCCTAAACTCGAACCGACCATTAAAAAAGAATTAAATAAACTCCTGAATGCTAAGATAATTTTCCCATTTATGCACACGCAATGGGTTTCTAACCTTGTCCCTGTCCGAAAGAAGAGTGGTGAAATCTGACTTTGTGTCAATTTCTGAAACCTTAATCGAGCGTCTGATAAAGACAACTACCCTGTCCCATCCATGGAACAGATCCTTCAACATGTATCTGGTTCTAAAAGATTATCCTTATTGGATGGTTTTTCAGGGTATAACCAAGTCCTGATGTCTCCCCCAGACCAACTTAAGACTACCTTCCGCACTCCATGGGGCACCTACGCATATAGGAAAATTCCATTTGGACTCATTAATGCTGGCGTCACTTTCCAAAGAGCGATGGACATCACTTTCCAAGGCTTGATCAATCAATCCATCGTAGTTTACCTAGATGATGTTACTATAATCTCGAAAAAAAAAACTGATCATCTAGCCCATTTGAGAGCCGTTCTACAGCAACGTCGTAAGTACGCCATTTCTATGAATCCTAAAAAATCTATATTCGCAGTAGAACAAGGTAAACTCTTAGGATTTATTGTATCAAGCAAAAGGATGGTTATCGACCCTGAAAGGATGCAATTCATCGCGAAACTTCCCCCTCCCTCATCAAAAAATTCTATGCAGTCTTTCTTAGGCCAGATAAACTTTGTTAGGAGATTCGTCCCCAGTTTTTCAAAAATGGTGAGACCCTTACAAAACTTAATAAAAAAGGACGCACAATATCACTGGGGACCCTTAGAAAACCAAGCTTTTAATTCAATAAAAAAGGCCATAATCGACGCTCCTTCTCTCATGAGCCCCGACTTCTCGTAAGACTTCATGCTCTACACATTTGCTTCTGACCACTCCTACGCTGCTGTCCTAACTCAAAAGAACGTGGAAAACAATGAAGTTCCAATTGCCTTTATGAGCTCTACTTTCAAAGGCGCATAAATTAATTACCCAGCCGTAGATCAGCAAGTCTATGCTGTTTTTAAAGTAGTAAAGCACTTTCAAATTTATTTTTTGAAATCTAGGACAAAAGTTATCGTCCCATACCCAGCTGTCAGAAATCTATTAGTGCAGAGAGAACTAGGTGAAAAGAGGGCAAACTGGGTCACCTCCTTACAATAGTATGACATAGAAATCACCCCCGCTCAAATAGTGAGAGGTCAAGGGTTATGTAAGTTAGTTGCTGACTCAGCAGTAGGACAACAAGAAGAAAACGATATGTCAAACCCAGGACAACACAATCAAAATTCAATCTGCTGTGCACAAAACTCTGGCTGTCCTTGGTATGAAAATATAAAATTCTGTCTTGAACATGGGTCAGCCCCCCGTCACCTGAATCCCACTAAGAGAAGAGCGTTAAGGTTAAAATATTCCTCCTTTCAGTTGATTAATGGTATTCTGTTTTGTCAAAATTTTGATGGAGTACTAATGCGCTGTCTTGAGAAAGATGAAGCAGATAAGGTCTTACTAGAACTGCACGCAGGAGAAGCTGGTGGGCATTTTGGTGGGGACACCAATGCCCACAAAGTTTTAAGAGCTGTTTATTACTGGCCCACACTTTTTAGAGATGCTCATGCCTTGTGTCGCAAGTGTATTATTTGTCAAAAAGCGTCCGGGCGGATACAGAAACCAGCCTTTCCTTTGCAGCCTGTTTCAGTAGACTCGCCATTTCAGCAGTGGGGTCTTGATATTATTGGCCCAATCAATCTGCCATCCTCACAGCAGCATAAGTTTATCATAACAACCACAGATTACTTCACCAGGTGGTCTGAAGCTGCCGCATTAAGAACTGTAAATACCAGTAAGGTAATTGCCTTTTTAAATTCAAATATTATTACTCGTTTTGGTATCCCTGACTGTTTAGTATTCGATAATGCCTCTTATTTTTCGTCTCTTGAGATGAGTGAGTTCTCTCTAGAAAAAGGAATTAAATTATAATATTCTGCAAGTTATTACCCTTAGGGCAATGGATTGGCAGAATCAACAAATAAGAATCTGATTAAAATCATCAAGAGAACTGTATCTGAAAATCACAAAAATTGGTATAATGCACTGTTAAACGCAATCTGAGCTGATAGAGTAACACCGAAGACTGCTGTAGGTAATTCTCCCTTCTTTCTCCTCTATGGAAGAGAAGCAATTCTGCCACGACATATTCTTCTTCCCTCACTACAGTTATCACAGAAAATACAGGAAGAAAACTGCCCTCCTTTGGAGAATCGAATTAATGCCTTATTAAAACTAGAAGAGGTAAGGGCTCAAGCAAAATGTAAGTTAGATCAGCATCAACTAGTGGTCAAAAGCTGGTTTGATTCCAACTCTGCCTCTGATAGGAACTTCGAAGTAGGTGACCTTGTCCTAAAATGGGACAAACCACATGAGGGAAAGGGAGAACATACGAAGTTTCATAACTTATGGCTAGGACCGTTTTTAATTGCTGAGAAATTGGGTCCCAACTCTATCCGATTACAGAATCTAGAGGGACAGCCAGACACCTATCCGGTGAATGGCCAAGCTATGAAAATATATTTCGCTTGATCACAACCCTGTGTATACTGTGTAAATATTCTTTTTTTCGTTTGATTTTCTTTTGATGTTTTGGTTTTGGTTTTTCCCTTACGCTTTTCAATTTTTGCTTTTGGAAATACACATACCTACATTACGAACTATTCAGACAAAGAAAATAGAAAATTATTTCTCTGAAATGACTGCTCAAAAGTTGTCTAAACATCAATTATAATATACTCCTGAAATTTACAGCCTTGTTGAGAAAAACCTATTGTTTGAAAGAAGTTTACTAATTTCAATCTGTAAGAAGCAGCCTGTCACGATCATCCATTATCTTCTTACGCTGTCACTGTTCCTTAAGAGAATGACTCAGAGGATGTCTCCCTACCTTAGAAGGTCGGTTTTTGTAAACAAACCATCTCTAAATCTTAATGAAGGACAGTTAATAAAATTCTTTCAAGGTCTGAAAAAATATGACTAAAATATCATAATTTTCAGCGTCACCCCGCTCGATTATATATCTTTAAAAAACTAAACAAATCATTAAAAGAGCTGTGGGAAGTGCTTGTAAACCCGCCGAGATGATGAACAGGTCTGCTGGCAGTGGGTAAATGCATGCATGACGCCAAGACAACTTCACCGGGGTACTGAACAGGCCCGCTGGAAGTGAAGCAATGCCGGGTATATGAAAATTCGCAAGTATGGAATCTCTTGACCTTAAAATGTCCTTTATTTTGATCTGGAACTTCTTGGAAGGATACGGATATCAGAGTGGGTTAAATGGAAACCCTGTCGAGGCTATGGACGCCTGCTGGCAGCAGTGGCTCTGTCAACAGTATTGGAGATTTTATCTTTAATATCATGACTTGCTTGTAAGACTGATATCAGTTTTCATATTTTAAGGACAGGTGGAATTTGTTTGATTAATGATGATGTTTAAACAATTTTCTGGTCATTTTGGAGTCAGAATTATTCTAATTATTCTAATATGGATTTGTTCTTTTGGCAGAGATAACTACTTCTACCAGTGTGTCGCCATTGTTGGCAGCCATGTTGCAATTTTATTCTTTCCTTAAACATCTGCCTACACAAGGTTTTTGAACCCTCAATACTCGTCGCAATTCTTTAAAACAAAACGACACTATTATCTTGCGCATTTGCACACCTGCTTTTCATTTTTATTTTCATGACTGCAAGCGTGAAGATCTTGAATTGGAAGTCATGTCGATAGCATTAAAATCATCACTAGATTATTTCCAATACTCTTGTTCATGTGGTCATTTCACCTTTAACTCAATAATGGTCATACAGTTGGCAAGACACTAAACCTTTATTCACTTTGCATTTTTGTTAAATTGGTTTCATTTTATAAGTTCGTGATGCAATGATATTCTGGTGTTTTTGATTAAATCCTTGATACAATGGTGGTATGACATTCTATTGTCTTTGATCAATTTCCTTGGTGCAATGGTTTCATGACAACGCATTGACATTGTGATTAAACCCATGGTGCAAAGGTCGATGTAGTGATTTCTTTGAACCATACAAACACTATTGTTGATTTAATATTGTTGACCAATTGTTGGTTATGAACACTATGATTTTCAAATAGTCCATTTGATAATTGGTTTACAATGTTTTGGATGGTGATGTAAATGATTTGAAGGCGCCATCGATTGTACATATCAAAATGAATGTTTTGCATGGTTTCTTTTCATTTCACCACCCTCACACGCATAGGCATTAAACGTCTGCCTTGCATCTCGGGCTACCTCTGTTTGTTTTAAGGAAACTGTGGGATTTGATCCTGTGTCTACCCTGTCTAACCTCTTCACCGTTTACCCTATTGACTGTGTTCTCTCTCCTATGGCCCCTGTAGTGCGCATAGAACCTAATGGTGTTCAAACACTGCTGTTATTCGACAACGCTCGTGAGGACCTGGAGAGTAGTGGGTGGTTAGTTTTTATCCAAAAATTCGAGGGTTTCAACCTCGTAGCCACCCAAAAGTTTGCCCTCATATTTGATGGATGTAGGGCAAAAGTTGGGGACATCCAACTTGAACTGAACGAAGAATTCCTCAACTCAGCTATGGGTTTCCCAACTAAAGGGGAGAGGTGGTTTAAGAATTCAAAGGTGGATGAAGTGCCATGGTCTCTCCTGTTTACATCGAGGAAAATTGTCACTTGTGACAGAGGTATGCCATTCACTGCCCTTAAGTCCAGGTGGCATGATTTATTGGCCATTGTTAAGAAATTTGTGACCTGCGAAGGTCGTTATGGTTTAGTGTTTCTTTACCATCTCTGGCTGCTTATGAATTTCATAGATTTCCCTTTGAATATGCCTCACTACCTCCTACACAGTTTGTATAAAATGGCCAAATGTTATAAGAGGCAAAAGGCCGACTCCAGCCTCTTCCATCACTGTCTGATCAAAATCGTTATTGTTCATCATTTGGGGTTGAGTGGTGACTGTTGGCAAGCTTTCCTGTTGAGGAATGGCTTTTCCACTCATCAATGTGTTCAAGTGGACAAGACCGTGGTCTTTGAAACCCTTGTTGGGTCTGTCGTGCCACCTCCTACCCTCCTACCCGATGTCGAACCCTCGACCTACCCCAACACTGATCTACCCGACACCCTGCCTAACCCGTGTTCAAAAGACGATGCTAAGCCTGTTAAGAGGCCTGCAAGAAAGAAGGGAAAGGGTAATACAGATGTCAACAACAAGGGAAAGAAGGCTGCACGATGGGTATCCAGGTGTGCTTGTAACAAGCCCAAACAAAACACTGAACAGAAGCCAATTTTTTTGAGTGAAGAGTCGGATTCTGAGATTGAGCGGTTTTTAACCGAGGAGTACCCATACTCACACGGCCTCTGTTCTATTGAACCCTATGACTATGTGTCCAACCTCCCACCATGCCTTAAGGATGACCCTAACTTCCCCGGGATTAAGTTTGACAGTGGAACCCCTGGTAATTTAAAATATGCTTCACCTATAGTGGCTCGGCTCGATCAACAACAGTGCACTCAATGCAACTCTTGGCTCGAATGATACTACATAGATGTCCCTCTGTTGCAATCGAAAATTAAGTCTTTGGAGGACTAGGCGACTGTCTTGTCTAAGGAAAATGATAGACTGCAAGCCAACGATAAGAGGCAAAAGACTACGGGTTCTATCATGTTCAAACATGTTGAGGCAGTCATTGCCATTGTTAGCTCGAAATTGTCCTGACCGAATTGTATCCCTACAACCAAGGTATGTTTTTTCAATATTGATTTTTGAATGATTTGGTTTGTTTTGTTTTGAATTAGTATAGCCGATTATGTTTTCTTTGAATTAGTTTGATATAGTTCTGTTTTGTTTGAATTGATTCAAAAACGATTCTGTTAGTTTCGAATTGGCATAAACGATTGTGTTTGCGTATCAAAGATTTGTTTGATAAATCGAATATAGTCTGTTTTGTTTGAATGGATTCAATACGATTTCATTTGTTCTGAATTGGCATAAAAGATTTGGTTTGTTTTAGCGTGAATGATTTGCTTTTCTTTGAATTAGTAATTAAGGGTTTGCTAGAACGCATACATTTATGTTATCATTTGACTAATTTAAAACGATTTTGTTTGTAAATATGACCAGCTACATAATCGTGAGATTCTGTAGCTAGTCATAAAATTTGGATTTTTTTTGTTGATTTTACAATTAAAACACTATCTAAAATTGTTTACTTTTGCCTATCTACAGGTACACACGAATTTCAATGGGAATTGGATCTGCCGTGAAAGTTTAGAACATGCTTTTCTTACACAGTTTTGGAATTAGATTGTTAGTCTTAGGCAGAAATAGGAATCTGGGAGATTATTACCATATTTTTTGCAAACAGTTTTTGATATTTTCCACAGGGATTGTTTCACCCTGTGGCCTTTAAATACTTATTATTTTTTGTAAACAACCCATCACTGTTGGGAGAACAAAGACTATGGACCTATGATTATACAGACTCGAATGAAAGTGGATTTTTTGTAACAACTTTAGCTTTCAATTTATCGTACTTTTGTTCAAGTTTTGTGAATTTTAATTATTAATCAGATTCTTGACTACTTTAGATATCAAGATTTGTTGCAGGTTGATGCGTTATGATTTAAATTTTGTCCATATTTGATGTATCTCGTTTCACTCACATCAATTACTCTGTTTGAATTTAATGAATAGAAGGTTTATCTTCTTTGTTAAATGAACAACTGCGTACAAATCTTTACAAAGGGATTTATCTTGATGTGATTGTTTGTAAATTACAAAATTGTTGTTGCCATATCCTTTATCTGTTCTGTCGTTAGCAATTCTGTAGCATTGTTGCTTTGTGTTTGCGCGAAGTATTGGAGGACTTGATGCGGGTTTACCTCATCAAACAATGAACACAAAAGCTTATGCATAGGACAAGTAGGAGGCGATAATTTTAGGTTAGTCTGATATTTTATTTTAATAGTTTAATTAAAGGATTCACTGTAGTTTAGACAGATAGATAATATAGATTGTTGTTTTTATTACTCAGTTAGATAGCTATCATTTCATCTCTATAGTTCAGATTTACAGTTAGGATTGTTATGTTATTGCTTAGCTTAGATAGTTGTCATTTTATTTCCGTCTCATAAAAATTATAAAAATAAAAAATTATAGCTTCGCTGTCATAAGACAATTCACAAATGATTTTGCAAATTTTGATTAAAATTTGTATCTTGTAAATACTGTAAATATAATAGAGTTTTGATTATATCGATAACTGTACATTTAATAAGTAGGATTATTGCTTTATAATATTAGTTAGTAAACTGTATATATATCTTAGATTTGTACATAGTTTGCAGTAGTTGTTTTTCACTTAGATTAGTTTCTTTAGCTTAGTTTTTCTTCATTTTCTTAGGACTTAGATCGGCTAACGGAGCCGCTAAACCCGTCGAGGTGAATCATTCCAAATGGCTTGGGTTAAATAGACAACCCCGGACCGGATTCACTTCTCCAGTTGACGAGCGTGCAACTTCGCCCGTCAACAGATATCTACAAGAAATTTAAATTTGGTCTTTCATGTGATTGAAATCAATCCATCCTAATAGTCAATCTTAAGAAAATGACCAAAATCTCATAAAATAATTTAGCTTTCATAACCTACAAAACTATAGAAAGTATATCTAAATGAAACTTGTTATATTCCACTACTTGAGGTTTAAGACTAAGGTATGTCTCTAACCTAGCCTCAAAGAATTATATCTCCCTTATTCCAATTGTAATTATAATAATCGACAATGTTTCCATTCATCAACACGAATGTGCCTAAAACCCAAAGAACTCTCTCTTGGTTTCATGTCTATATGTAAGATTTAATTTTATGTATGTTTCTTTTATAAGAATAGTAGTAACTAATTTTAAACATTTATATATTTTGTATTTTCCAAACATTTATATCTAACAATCATTACATTCCATGAGAAGATATTTCTTTCAAGCACGTGTTGAAAAAGATCCAATGCCTTATCCATAAGACCATTTTTCCAACATATTGTCCCGATTATAGTCTAGGACACCATGTCTCTCTTGGGCATTTTGTCAAACACTTTGAGTGCATCATGATCTTGTACACATTTTGAATACACTACAAGCACATTAACCACAAATATATCATGCTCAAATCCACTTTTAATTATGTTTTCATGGATCTCCTTAACCTATTCCAAAGCAACCAAGTTGGCACATTGTCCACAATGGCCTTGATTACTCCTACACACCTGTATATTTCCCTTTCCCTTCCCCCATTATTATTCCTATTTATAAACCTCATTTACCATTAGAATAAATTGTCTCAACAAAAGAATAATTTTTTAACAAAACTATTCTATTTTAATTATTTAATTTTTCTAATAAAACTATTATTAAATATTTTTCAATAAATTACTCAATACAAATTTTCTATGCTAATTATAGGTATTCCTTTAATATAGTATACACTTAGTAGGAACATTCAACATTTTTTAAAGCATTGGATAATTTAATGACCAATCAAATTGATCAAAATTTTCTATAATAATTATATGTATTCTTTCATTATAGTGTAATATTCATTATAAATTTAGTAGCAACATTCAACATTTTTTTAGCCTAAAATTGAATTTCTCTATTGAAAAATTTAATGAGCAATCAAATTGGTCAATTAATTTTTTTTTTCCAAAAATTAAAATAACAAGATTAACATCACTGTTTTTTTTATGTTATAGCATAAAATTGAATTTCTCCATTGAAAATTTTAATTTTAATGGGCAATCAAATTGGTCAATTAATTTTTTTTTTCCAAAAATTAAAATAACAAGATAAACATCACTTATATTATAGCATAAAATTGAATTTCTCCATTGAAAAATTTAATGGACAATCAAATTGATCAATTAATTTTTATTTTTCCAAAAATTAAAATAACAAGATTAACATCACTGTTTTTTATTTTTATATTATATATATTTTAAAATTTTAAAATCATTTTAATTAAAAAAAAAATTATAATTTTTTATTTTTCCAAAAATCAAAATAACAAGATTAACGTCACTGTTTTTTTATGTTATATATGTTTTAAAATTTTAAAATTATTTTAATTAAAAAAAAATTATACGTGTTTTTAACATATATAATACTTTAATGTAATACTTTAACATGTTTTAAACATTCAACTTAAAATATATTTTTAATATATATTTGAAGCTATAAATAGTTTTAAACATCTAATTTAAAACATTTTTCATTTATTTTAAAATTAGAAAAATATATAGATTTGTCTTTTTTATTTGAAGATATGAAATTATAATAAAATTTGTTTAATTTCTTTGAATCAAATTTGAAACGGTAAAAAATTTTAAATTTAAATTTTGTTTGATATAGAAAGTTATAACAAAATTTACTAAATTATTTTAAATTAAATTTTTTATTATATTATTTTTTATATTGAAAATTTCATTGTTAGTGAATTTAAAGACAACTAGGTGACTTTGCATATAAGGAAAAATAGAAGCAACATTTCCTTCTTTAAGGGAATCAATTTGACAAGCAATAATCTAGGTCTTGGGGGATCAAATAAGGGGATCAAATTTGAGAATAACAATTTTAATTTTCAATCTTAACGTTGTTTGTAGATGATTGGTAAAATTTTCAATCTTAACGATGTTAGTTGCTGTTTGGTAGTCATTTTTTATCCATGGAATCAAACACACAAGATCTTCTCCATTGACTGACATAGAAGCGTTTTGATAGATGATCATCTCATTCCTTCACAATACATTTTAGATGGAGAAACATTATTTATTCCAAGTTCTCAATTATGTATTTATTAATTTCTAATTTTTTTCTTAACTATCAAACTCTACATTTTTTTGTTGTTGTTGTTGTTAAGAGTCTTTCTTTTCTCTTTAAGATGAAATAAAAATAATTATAACTACATTGTTGATCAATTATTGATCAGTTTCTAATTAATTGTTGATCAATTATTCAAATAAGATGAAAAAAAAAATTATAACTACAATAATTTAATCTTTTATTAAAATGAAAACATTTCTAAATTACTTCAATATTTTCAGTCACCACTATAAAAATATACTAATTCTAAGTCAGATTTAAATTATATTTTCTACTTAAAAACATAAATTTTGAATCCAACCTTAAAAACATAATAAATTTTGAATCCAACCTTAAAAACATAAATTTTGAATCCAACCCTAATTCATTTCTCTAAATTAAAAATCAAACTTTATCTAATTCTATTTTTAAATCTTAATATTAAAATTATAACTTCACACTCAAATTCTAATCCTTCCAAATGTAACATTTACATTATAAATTTGAGCTTAAACTCCAATTATAATATCAATGTCATGTATCTTTTCTAATTTTCTTTGTACTAGAATTTTGTTTATTATTATATCCTTAAATCTTCCCTTTTATCAACACCTAAGCGTATCCTTTTCTCATCCCTAAGCCTATTCCCCTCATGTATGTCCATGCTTTAGTTTATTCTATTAAATTATTTACTCACAAGCATTGAATTATTTTCCTCTTATACCCTTCGCATAGTTATTTTTCTTTATTATCCTAATAATTTCCCTTCAAGATTAAGCTTCATATTAATAATAATATTATTATTAATCGAAGTACTTTGAACATAAGTTTTTCCTCTTCATAGTTATTACACATTGGCCTCATTTTTTAATAATCATATTATTAATTAAATTATTTTTAACATCTTAATTATCATAATAATAATTTAAAGACTTTGACCATGTTCCCTCCCTATTTTTGAATATTTTTAACTTTAATAGTTTTCTAAAAACATTTTACTAATTTAATATTATTTATTAACATCTACTTCCAATCACATCTTATTTATTTTATTTAAAAGCTTATTATTTTCTATCTTACTCAAATGTCATTTGGTTTTCTTAATGATGGGTGAAGTGTCCACTAAAAATGTTGGGTCATTTCAAAACTAAAACATAGTTTAACTCCAAAAATTCTAATCATAAATAAGTTGGCACATATTAAATTAAGAACAAAAACATGGGTAAATTGGATCATTTCAAAACTAAAACATAGTTTAACTCCATAAATTATAATCATAAATAAGTTGACACATGTTAAATTAAGAACAAAAGCATAGATAAATTGATTAGATTATATACACATTTGCAGCGTTTGAAAAAATAGTGCCAAAGCATCATTCCCATGACCATGACTGGCATAAGCAACGAAAGCAATCCATGAGACCACATTTTGTTGGTGCATTTTTTGAAAGACTTCTAAAGCCTCATAAACTTCTCCATTGTGATAATATAATACAATCATTGCATTCCATGCACCGAGGATTCACTCGTTGTCCAATATCCTATCACATCCATTCATAAAGGGGATTTTAAAATTATGAAAAATGAAGTCTATATATTGTTTCATATTAAGAAAGGAGAGGTATTTTTTTATTGGAGTAGGGATATAGGTATTTGGGGGTAAGGGTGTTATATGAATTAGTTGAGGGTTTATGGGAAAGAAACATAATGCACACACATAGGAAATATTAGTGGAGCTACACTAAACAAATCATCAACTCTAGCCAAGAAATCGATTTGGATAATTAGATCATATCTATGTGAAAAAATAGTCTTCGATAGATAAATTAGACTCGACATCATTATACTCATAGAGATTTGAATGAGATTGCACTAAGTTTGGGTATTAATTGATTGTGCATTGCTACCCAATCTGTGTATGAGAGGGTTTTATCTATTACTAGGTTTCAATGTCTCTATAGTGAAATTTATTGTTGCACCCTCTATTGCTACTACTTCACATATGAGGATTGGTATTATTATTTCCATCCAATTATTACATTTATAGTATTTTAATTGTATGTCGTCTAGAACCATTCATGGTACCATTTCATTATAATTGCACTCTTTCTCTCCTATATATATATATATATATATATATATATAATTGTACACCAAAGAGACCTAGTCTTAGGATTATCTTATCTTATCTCATCTCATCTCATATTCTATTCTGAATTGTATATATTGTAAAAGGAGGTTTCCCCCTTGAAGTGGACTGTATTCATTGACTTTTTATCATTTTTAAGGCGTTGGATCGTAACAAAAAACTTTCAAAATTAATGAATACGTCGTGAAAAATAAATCAATGAAGGCCTAGGCCAAAAAATTGCAACGATGAATGTTGAATACGTTATCTCACTTTAAATGTCAACTCTGGGTTGTGCAATATGTATGTGACTACAAAAGTATTAATCTGAAACCAACATTTTGAAAAATTGCATAAATGAATTGTTGAACTTTTGGAAAGTCATTCCCTTGTGCTTCATATCATCAACCTTGTGATGTTCACTTTAACTCCCCTGGAAATGTGTAAGGGTGGCTATAGGTATCATTTGTTATGGGATAAAGAACTAGGTTAATGTATTGGTGGAACTCAGGATCCTAAGGGATGCTTTTAGACATTCAATCCTTATAGATTTTAGTAACCTTAGGTTGATCATCAAACATTCTTTAAGTATTGAAAATTATAAAACTATATAATATAAGTGAGGTACACTAAGTATGAACTGCATAAGTGATGTTCAAAGAGATGAAGTAAAACACAAAAAATGCTGGAAATAACATAAATTTACTATTTATCTAGTCTACTACAAGAGTTTGTAATCTTACTATAGAAGTTGTAATCAACATTAAAATAGAATTGAAAGGTAACAAGATATGCATACATGGGTTCTCATTCCTCTCCTTGAGTGGTCCCTACTTGAGGATGCTACTAGAACCCTTGTTTAAACTAGTAACACTGAAGTGTGTAACCAAATTTTCTTCTTCTCTTATTCAAAATATGTCATAACAATAGGGCAGTGGGTTTCCTTATACTACAACTTGAACTACCAACAATACTAGAGAAATGATAACATGAAAAAAAATGTGATATCCCTAATCTATCACCCCGTTCTCCTATCTATACCTGAAGGAAAACCTAACTAAACTCCCAATAACTTCCTTGATTGATGAGAGTTGTCCCTAAAAATATGCATTGTATTTTATGGGATTTCAACCTCCTTATGTAATTTGAATCCTCTAGGATTGGATAATTTGAATTGATTAGAGGTCATTAATGCTACCTTGAGTGTTGAAATCTCTTAAGGTGGGGAAAAGGGACAAGATCCCTTGAACTTATCAATATGCGCTTGGTTATCTTGAGTCATAAGTCGGGGGGATTGGATCTTTCCCTTGGTGACTTGATTCTTGGACTCCTAGAATTTGAACCATATCAATATTCATAGGAAATACATAATCAACTCAAGAATAGAGTGCATCACATTCATAGTCAATAGTTTAAGAAAATCATTTGTAGATATATGAACACATGTCACAATAACCTTCGTAATCAATGAAAAAGGCACAATTTTTCTATATGAAGCCCAAGTCTTGGAGAAAAATGTATGAAAGTTTTATATAGGATGGGATCAATAAGGTACATAATGAAGGTCCATCATTACCCCCTGACTATAGGATTTACATGTCCCCGTGCAACAAAACAACAACTCAAAAAGTGATTTTTTCCTTGCTCAACCTTGCTAGTAGGGAAAACCCCCCTATGGACTACACTAGGGTTCAGAATGTAGGCAAATCACAACAATATAAAAGTCTACTACTTTTCTAAATACCCCAAACATACCCCAGACTTATGCATGAAAGACAAAGTGAGAAGGATCAGGTAACTATACCTTTTACTCTGCGTTCGGTGTCGATCCCCTCGCGCTTGATAGCTTCGCTGACTGCAAGCCTCCTCCCAAGGATGACTTGCATTCACAAACATTGAAAAAGGAAACTACAAACATGTATATCATATATAAATCATGGGTTAGATGTTAGAATAAAACATAAATCAAATATGGACATTTGACACGTCATATTTCAGGACAGGAAAAATATTTCTTTTATTGATATCACAATGTTGACTTACAATGAGGTCGGTGACTTCTCCACGAATCTGGTTCAGGCTCCTCTTCACCAAGATCCAAGTGCACCTCCACGTATCTTTCTCCTCTCAACCTTCTTCTTAGGAAATGGAATGGGCTTATGATGGAGGAAAAAGGGAAAAATGGGGAATTCTGATGAAATTCTCACGATAAGGTTGCAAATGCTTGGGGCAAGGAGGGGATGTGAAACGGGCAGAGTTTCACTATTCTTATGCTTATGTTATAAATGAGACCCCAACACCTCCTTTTATATGACAAAAGGATGGTTATTCGGTTGGGTGATGGGCTATAGGCGGTGGAGTAGTTGGGAAACTACCTAATAGTCCGTAATCTCAATGAATTCCTTGCAACTTTTCATTTTTTTGCAACTTTTTGGAGGTATACATGGGTTGTAGTGGAGCAGCTTGTGTATGCACGTAGGCTGTAGTGGAGCAGCCTGAGTACGTATGTGGGTTGTAGTGGAGAAGCCTGAGTATGTACGTGGGTTGTAGTGAAGCAGCCTGAGTATGTACGTGGGTTGTAGTGCATCAGCCTGAGTATGTACGTTGATGCACCAGGCGTCACCCCGTGACCTGCCTGCGCCCACCAGGACCTTATCTCCTTGGGCTGAAGAGTCAACGACTCTTTCAACTCCTCTCGGGAGCTCTCGATACCCACATCTATTTCTTCGACGATCTCCCCTTCGCGTGTCGGGAAATCGGAACTCGCAGATTCGCGAGTTCGACACTCACAAGATCGGGTCTTTCAATTTCCCGAACCCCGCTGGTCAAATGGTCAACGCTACTGTTCTGTCGGGGATTTCCCTATCGGGATATCACCACTTGCGATGTCAGCAACCTGACTTTCCAAACCCCGAGTAACGAGGTACCAATTCCTCGATACAACACCACCTGTATTCCACTCGCTTCCGGGGCCCCACGCTGCCACGCCACCGTCGGGACTTCACGGATCGCGAATCCACGTGTGAGTGTTCCTTGGTGTCGAAAACCCTGAACGCCGATCCCCGATTTTCCGGGACCTCACGCCATGTGTCCACATGATGATCGACGGTTCCGAGTAATTCGGGAAATCGCGACTCGCGATTTCAACGAGTATGCGCTTCACCTCGTCAAACGCCGATGTGCTAATATGCGATGGCTTGTTCTTTCATGCGCCTACGAGTTAACTCCCTCGCAAATCCTCTCGGATCTAACGGTCAGCGGGATCTCGCGACTCTCCTCTGCGAACCCTGACCGTATGTTCTTCGTCCTTTGGAGAATTCTTCTGTTCCAAGCTTCTCCCTGTTCGAAGTTTCTCCTGGGTCTGCTCCCACAGTATTCGCAAGGAACTATCCCTCCTAAGCTTAAATTCTCCCGCTCCTTCAACTGAATCTTGGTGCACTCCTTGCGCTCGACATCCAATCACTCTCCAAGTGTTGGATTCTCATCCAGACTCTATGTCCTCATGACAATAGCAGTCCTGTCTTCCTTTTCTCAAGCTCGCCTCTAAGACTTCAAATCCAACCTGCACTTATCCTGCACGGCTTTAATAACCCAATTCAATTCTTGGGCGGACAAGAATAAGAGTTCAACTGTCTAGCGTCATCAACACACTCTATGCGGATGAATTCGACTGCACTCTATGCAGGAATCTCTCGGCTCAGACAGAGAAACAATTGAAACTTATCTCCTCAATCTCTCAGATTTCGAATCTACCATGAAATCACATACACAACATATAAAACAAAGGCATAACAAGAAGCAAATATGCAACAACATAATATCAACAACACACAAAGAATAATCATAGCCATGGAATTGAATCAAAGCTTTCCTATTAATTCAATATCTGTACATGGGGATTTTGCTCACAATTTCTCTTCTCTGCTCTCTTCTTGCTCCTGAATGAATGATTCTGCCCATGTTACAATGATACAAAGGAGGGTGTCTATATTCCGTTTTCCCTCTCGAATTCTACAACTATCAAATCTAGAATTAATTCCTATCTAACAGCATTAAAAACTATTAAATGCCTTCCTATCTATAATACAATACAAGTGCGCTTCTTTATGAATGCTTCATGAAAGAGCAGTGCAACAATTCCCAAGGTGTTTCAAAATGTGTATGCTGGCGCTATCCAGCTGTCTTTCCTGCTCCACGCGCTGGCTCGCTTGATGAGTGAGCGATGCTCCTGCATCATACGTGGGTTGTAGTGCATCAGCCTAAGTATGTACGTGGGCTGTAGTGGAGAAACCTGACTATGTACACGAGTTATAGTGGAGTAGGGTACGTACATCTTCAAAAAATGATTTTTTAAGAAGAGCAACTCAATAATGGCTTGGAAAAAATAACAAGTAAGAGGGCCAACTGCCAGGTATGCATGTATGGAACAATTTAGGGTTATAACGGATGCCCCCTAATGTGTGAGTGTTACACATAAAAATTACTCATTACAATGATGGCCTAGTGTTGTCATTACCAATGTCGCAAGTGTCACATTTTCGCTACAAGTGTCGCAAATATAATACTGTCATCTTGCCTATGTCGTGTCTCAGACGACATGATCAAGAACAATTAAAAGAAAACTCTAAAGACTGGTTTTGAAGAGGAGAAATCATTTGACAAGAAGTACAAGTCTTTTGCCATGGAAAAAATCACTCAAAAATCAAGTTTGGAAGGACACTGTCAGGGAGTGCCAAAGTTCTGTACCCTATTCCGGGGGAACATTGCAATGCTCTGTGCACCCTTTTTATGGAGCGTTGGCCTTTTTGAGCAAATTTTGGACAATTGAGGGAAATCAGGATCAAATCCCCTTCATATATGGAGTTTGTTGGATTCGAATCTGAGGTAAAACCTCGATATTAGGGAAGATCCACAATTGTAGGAGAAGGATCCTCAACCTATCCCATGAATCTCTTAAGTGGTTAGGCCTCGCCAAGCCTATATAAGGAGGCCTCCTCATGGTGAAAGGGAGATACATGAAGAGTATCAAACTTATGATCTCATAAGGGCGATATCATTGAAGCATCATCATCTTGTGTGTGGATTACTTGAGCAAAGGGTTGGACAAGGAGAATTGGGAGAAGTTGTTGCATCTACATCATGGTTGTAAGCATCATCTCACTTTTTTTTCATCTCATACTTCATGCTATAATTTTAATTGCAAACAAGATAGATCTCTGATGTCTTTGATGGCAATTCTACGCCTCACTAATCTCGATCCTGGGACATAGTGGTTTGCCAAGTACTCCTCCACAGGCGTGGGAAGTACCCTCTTTCTGGATAAAACAACGGGGGCCCCTCTTTTCGAGAGGCTGGTCATGAATCACAGATATTCCAACTCGATGGTAAGAATCTACGTTCCAATTTGGAACCCTTTCTCTGCAATGTTCCATAGTCCGATCATATGCTCAAGCAGAAGAACCTCTTTCTTCATTTTTTGCATTTTGAAATACTTGAGGAGACCGCAATTCCTCAATGCGGCCCATGATTGGGGACTTTGCAAGGCGGCCACATCATCAAGCTCATGCTCTATTTATTTTCACTCGATCATGTTTATTGCCAAATTCACCTGCAATCATCAACAACCAAAATTCATTAGTCATGTTTTTCGACAATTTTTGGCAATTAAAAAAACTTTTAAAAATTTTTGTTTGATATTTCTATGAGGGCAATGCCCCCTTCACATGCACATTAGGGCACCAAATCATCCTTACAACATCCAACAGAGCACTCTAAAAACTGACAACACTTCCCTTCACATTTTGAGATAGCTCTGGCATTTTTGGCCGTTTCCTTTGTGCATTTCGGGCAGTGTCCCTATCTCTCTCACATAAGAGCGTCGATGCTCTGTGTTCATGCCTAGAGGGTGATAAAAAAATCGAATATCACCTTCCCTAGAGTTTTAGAGGAGCATCGACCCTTTTTGGGCGCTTGGGTGACCCCAGGGCATCAATTTTAAAATACATTTTTTTTGTAGAAACCAAAAGTAAACTGTACAAATTGAGGAGAGGAATAAGAGCACCAACCTGGTCTAGACGATGAGGAAAATAGTTGACCGTAGCTCTGGCACCGAACAATGCAAGATTCACCTCGAAAACTCAATTTCTCCACTGCTACAAATTTTTACACAAATGAAATGGTAATTGACTTTTTTTTCATATTACTACTTATAAAATTTCATTTTTGCCTAAGATATAGTTATTTTTGGGTTTTGAAAAATATTATGGAAGCCTTATTAATACCCTGGAATGCAGTTTTGACATTATTGGCAAGTCTCGAAGCAATTTTATTGGATTTTCATCTTGTCACATTAATGAGCATAGTCTTAGTTCGTTCTCATGCTCAGAAAAAAATAAGAACGCGCCGAGTAAACTTTTATCTCTTTTTCACACTCGTATGGATAAACGAAAAAGGAACCCCCGCAGAGTCATCTTTAAGCTCTTTTCAGACTCTCTAAACATGACAATATTGTCGAGTGATCTTGTTTCCTTTCCCACTTGTTAAAAGGTTTGAAAGGGCGTCTTTTGAGTGATAATTTATCTCTTTTTCGGCCTTGTGAGACTAACATTACGAAAAAGGACAACATTGGAGTCGTATTTAAGTCATTTTTAGACTCTCTAAATATGAAAAACCATCGATTTTACCTTCTCCGGACTCGTTAAACAATATTACATTGAAGGGTCCATATGGGACCGAACCCTTACTTCTTCCAGTTCATTAAAGAGGAATATGAACTTGCCGACGGTGAGTTATATCGAGCATGTGTTACTCTCCTTGAGCTCATTAAATTAAAAAGAGGTACTCGTCTATCTGGATGGGGGAAAAATTGAAAGAAGCAAGCCAAGCAGTTTTTGAGAACATTAGTAGTCACTCTTACAGTTGCCCTTGAACACGACACTTTATCTTTGCACACATTTTAATCCGCTGAACCTCTGCACTGAACCAATCCTCTAAGTTTCCTTACTTCTTTGGGTCACCTGACGCAAGTCACCATATCCATTGCATTATCGTGTTTTGGTCCATGTCATGTTTCTGCTGTCGTGCCTCAGTGTTCAAGGGAAGTATATGCCTCAATAGTCAACCACCACAAATTTCTTGTTTCAATACCCGTGTCAGTCCATGTTATTTTGATCCAATAATTACATTTCTGTGTCCTTTTGGTGTCTTTGATGGGGGATACATCAAGGCCCTCCTTCGACGAGTCTGTTCCTGTCGACTTCAGAACATTATCCGGGAACCAGACTTAGAAACCAGTTAGTTCCTTGGGAGATGCATGTCTCAATGGAAGACCTCCTCACATCTAATAGTGGGTTTACATCATTGACCTCTGATGGGATGATTCCATGGATGTTTGAATTCATCTCATCTATTCATGTTCGTTAGAATGTACTAGAGTACCTTGGGAATCATTGACATCAATGGTGATATCCCTTGCGCTTGTTAACGGTTTACCTCATTGACCGGTAATCAAGTGGTTTCTACCATGTTCAACATCAGGACATCGTTTCACATGGTTAGATTCATACTACATGGGGATCAGTAAGAAGACCCTGGGTTGAGTCATCACTCTTATATGTACTTTTCCCAGGTTGTGACAGAGTTTCTTTTGAACATTGACACATATACTGTTACATAGATCCACTTTGTATTGGTCGTGGCTATGTCTTGTCATCTCGTAGATCCACTGTATATTCTTAGTGGCTATGATTAGTTCAAGTCATAGGATTATAGATCCACATCGTATCTTCAGTGGCTATACCTTTTTATCAATATAATTATGGATCCGCAATGTATTTTATGGGGGCCATACCTTGAAAGTCTTTATCACTCAAGCACAGGTATGCCAACCTTGGGTTTGAAACATGTCATAATATTTGTTTGATGGTTGTGTGAAGCTTCTTCCAGGTTCTCTGAGTCCATACCCTTGCTCAAAAAATTCTAAAAAGTACTTCAGTCATCAGCTCCCATCTTCTAACTTCTCACTTTGGGGGGAAATCTGTTACACATCAAAATTACTCATTACAATGATGGCCTAGTGTCATCATTACCAATGTCGCAAGTGTCGCATTTTGGCTGCAAGTGTCACAAATATAATACTGTCATATTTCCTATGTCGTGTCTTAGACGACATGATCAAGAACACTTAAAAGACTGGTTTTGAGGAGGAGAAATCATTTGACAAGAAGCACAAGTCTTTTTCCATGGGAAAACCACTCAAAAATCAAGTTTGGAAGGCAACGATCCCCTATACATTGTCAAGGAGTGCCAACATTTTGTACCCTCTTCTAAGGGAGAGTTGCAATGCTCTGTGCACCCTTTTGAGGGAGCGCTGGCCTTTTTGAGCAAATTTTGGACAGTTGAGGGAAATCAGGATCAAATCCCCTTCATATCTAGAGTTTGTTGGATTCAAATCTGAGGTCAAACCTCGATCTTAGGGAAGATCCACAATTGTAGGAGAAGGATCCTCAACCTATCCCATGAATCTCTTAAGTGGTTAGGCCTCTCTAAGCCTATATAAGTAGGCCTCCTCATGGTGAAAGGGAGAGACATGAAGAGTATCAAACTTATGATCTCATAAGGGAGATATCATTGAAGCATCATCACCTTGTGTGTGGATTACTTGAGAAAAGGGTTGGAAAAGGAGAACTAGGAGAAGCTGTTGCATCTACATCATGGTTGTAAGCATCATCTCACTCTGTTTTCATTAATATAAATCTATGCTTGGCCTGTTTCCTTTAAAATTTTGTGCACGTTTCATGAACTTGTTTCTTTTATAGATCTATTATGAAGCTAATCATGGTAGAGTAGGAAGTCTCGTTGTTGTTGCTCATTGTATTGCAGGACCTTATGAAGAACTTGAAGATCAAGATCATTTTGGATCGAGCAAGGACAAACATCGGTAAAAGGGTATTTACTTTTCTTCCTTCTTCTTATTTGATAATTTAACTTCATAAAAAGAAAAGTCAGTGTCCACAATAGCACTTTCTGTCTTGGCCTTAGAAGTCTAGAATCCGAGAGAGAATCCACTTGTTCGTAGGAGGATATCTCTATAAGAGTGAGGTCAAAAGAGCATTTGATGGCCGAAATACATTACAAAATATTCACCAATGTACGAAGCGAGTGAGCCCGAGACTAGAGTTCGGGAGGTGCCATCTGCAAAAATAACAATTGTCTCTTCGAGGTGGACATACCCATGCTCGGGATGAAATAAATCATGGTTGCCAATCAAATACACTGCAGATCCATGTCATATAACTATATAAAGTGTATCTGCGAGCAATACACAACGGATATACATCTCAAAATCAAATATATACAAGTATAATATCCATCTTCAAGAAGCCCATGATGCCTGATGGATGGAGATGAGGCCTTCAGAGCTCGAGCAAAAACTTTAATATCTTCAAAACTTGGGTAGGAGTGTAATGTGAGTGTACGAATTCACTACCCATAGGTCTTCGATGACTCGTCAGGAAAATACAAGAGGATCTCGATGATCAGGGAGAGAACTTCATTGATTTCAAACAAGGACTTGATTGGAATTTCGGGATGGTCGGGCATGAGGTCAGGAGACAAACTTCAGAAAGGCCAACTCAGGTTGGATAAAACTTCCCTTGCAAAATAGCACGAAAGATGATCAGACTCAGGCATCATGTCATTGACATAAGTTCACGTTGCAGGAGGCAATGCAAACTCTCCATGTGCTTGGAAGAATAACCAAATGGAGGAGGACACAACTCTATGTAGCGAGAAAAACTTCTTAAGGTCATATTAGATCCCAAATCTCGACGAATAAATGGAAGGATGTGCTTTGTCCAAGGGAAACTCATTGTGCATCCATAAAAAGAAAATATATTTCTTGTCCTATTTTTGGGGGTTCTTTGATTTTTTTGTCTTTTTAAATATTTTTAAAGATCTTGAAAAAGAATAAAAGAATACCACGTTACAAAGGAGGAACGAGTGTCACAAGCATACTAGTTCCCAGTGCAAGGAACATACTAATTCTCAGAGAAAGGAGACATGTGCAGGAAAAGGACACTCGGGAAAATTCCTCCATGGGTCAAGGTGTTAAGACGTAGAGGCAAAGTGCGACAAGGCTTGCATATAAGGCATGCTTCAAAGGTTCAGTTGAGAGCAACATGGAGCCGACATTAGGCCAAAGACGTAGAGATGAAAATGCAATTAATAAGACACAATGAAAACCCCCTTCAATGTAATTTTAACGAGCCCAGAGAAGGTAAGGTCGATAGTTTTTTCATGTTTAGAGGGTCTGAAAAAACATAAAAGAAGACTCCATTGGGGTACCTTTTTCGAAAATAGTCTATTCAGTTCGAAAAAGGGGTAAACTTGCACTGAAAAGATGTCTATTTAGAACCATTTTAACAAGTGTGACATAGACAAGATCACTCGACAATATTTTCAATTTTAAGGAGTCTGAAAAGAGCTTAACTATGGACTCATAGCCTTTTTCTAGATTTAGTCTCCTTAGCCCGAAAAAGTATAAAATTTACTGAAGTTAACTCTCCCGGTGAGACGAATCTCCCGAGGTGTACCTTTTTCCTCCCTAATCTACAGGCCGGAAAAGGGGTAAACTCATGCCAGTAGCTGTTCTTTTGGACCAATTAAATGAGTGTGAAGGAACAAGGTCACTCAACGATATTTTCAATTTTAGGGAGTCTGAAAAGAGCTTAACTATGGACTCTGCGGGGGATGTTCTTCTGGAGCAATTTAACGAGTGTGGAGGAAAAAGGTCACTTGACGATCTTTTCAATTTTAGGGAGTTTGAAAAGAGCTTAACTATGGACTCCGTGGGGGTTCCTTTTTCATAAATTTAGTCCCTAAGGCCTGAAAAAGGGTTAAACGTATACCTGAGAATATTATTCTAGTGAATCGAAGTTCCTAGAGTATACCTTTGTTCGTAAAATTGACCATCCAGATCGAAAAAGGGGTAAACTACCGCCGGACAGACGTGCCTTCAAATTTTATTTTGGCGAGCATGAAGGACAACAAGATCGCTTGACAATATTTTCATGTTTAGAGAGTCTAAAAAGTGATTAAATAAGACTCCAGGGGGCTACGACTCATGTATGAAACTAGTTCAGGTAGAGCCCACTGCTAGGCTCAAACCAAGAGTCTCTTCGATAGTCAGCTTGGAAAGTCTCTCAAAAGGGAATAAAACACAAACCATAGTGTAAGTACTCCCACAATATAGAAACCGTAGTCATGGCTTCAAGGATAGCCTCATTTGAAGGTAATTCAAAATCTGAGAAATCACGCAAATGAGGGTTGACAATCCTAAAGGGTGAAGTAAACTGATAGTATTCCATATGACGATGGAGGCTCTAGCTATGACTAGCATAGTCTATCAACGAAGAATCACAAGAACGAGGGATTGAGGATCTACAAACAATGAGATCAGACTCAGAAGGAGACTCAAGATCACTTGGACCAAGAGGGGGAAGCAAGGGCTCCCATGCCCCCATTGGATAAACCAATGGATCAATTGTTGAGACCAAGTCTCGAGAAGAAAACCATGATTTCACAGGTTCCTGCTCAGAATAAATTGAACACCGAGGATAAGACGCCACATAATTAACCCATGGTGGGGTAGAGTCTACACGAACACTAGGAACATACAAAGGAGCTGCCTAAACTAATGTCGAATTAGGATGGTGATTATTAGATGCTAGCTGGTCGATAGTGACAATGATTCCATTGTGAGGGAAATGCATCACCCAGAAGAGCGTAGACACCATGACGTTCATGGCATATACATAATCATGCCTGAGAAGCATATTGAAATCTAACGGGCCTTACACCACTATAACATCAACAAGGATAGTCTTCCCACCTAAAAAGATAGGAAACTAAGGAAGAACCCCCAAATATTCACTAGGACGTTTGTCAAAATCCAACAACTCATGCGAAGAAGACACAAGCTCGAGAGATCCCAAGACTTTCCAAACCAAGGAGGATAAAATACTTTCAGAGGCTCCTTCATCCATAATACATCGATAAATGCTTGTTGAATTAAATTCAACCCTTATTTGAAAGGGTGCGAAAGAAGGAAGATGAGGCTCAACAAGGTCATTCCAATCAAAGGAAACCATCCTAGGTCTTGGAGGGGGTGTGCTCGAGGCGAGTGAAATGCCCCCTTGTTCTGAAAGTAATGAACTGGAAATGATAAAAACATAGTCGGTAGACACATCACTCCCCAAGAGATAAGTGGGATCAGCTGAAGATTGCATCGACATGACCACTTTGGTAGACTCGACACTCTCCAAAAGAAGAGTGGGATCAGTCGAAGACTGCATCGGCGTGACCAATTTCTCAACCATTGGCTGAATAGGCTGCAAGACAACATGGTTTACAGGAACATCACCCCCCAAAAGAGGAGTGGGATCAGTCAAAGGCTGCATCGGCATGACCACGTTGGTAGAATCGACACTCTCCAAGAGAAGAGTGGGATCAACCAAGAACTGCATCAACGTGACCACTTTCTCAACCACTGGCTGAATATGCTGCGAGGAAACCTCAAAAGACTCAGAATCAGAATAGATTGTAGACAGGGACCACAATATTTGTACCTATGGAAGGCTAAGGCACAAATGAGTAAGGTGATATCCCTTGCAAATCTTACAAGGGAACTTAGGCTTACGTCCTATCCATCTAGTTTTCTCGACAAAATCAATGCCCCTAACATGAATAGTAGTGGCTGGTTGGTTGTCCCCAACATGACTAGCAGAGGTTGTTGACATATCACTAACATGACTTGCAAAGGTTGGTGATTGGTCAATAACATGACTCGCAGAGGCTACAAACCTATTACCAGTATGACTAGCAGTGATTGGACTTTTTCCCCAAGCATGACTTGCATAGGCTAGGTGTTGGTCTTCAACATGATTTGCAAAGGTTGTCGACCTATCTCCAACATGACTCACAGAGGTTGGTGATTTCTTCTTCCTATTCTTCCTGTTTCTATTTCGTTTAGACTTTCGGTTACTAGTAATTGTCCTTTCGGTTACTAGTAACTGTACTTTCACCAGAGGCGGGAGAGGGAGGAGGAGAATATTTTGTTGATGAAGGAACATCAACATGGTGCCCATGACATAACATGCTTAAATGAGAAGCATCAAGAGCATCCGAGACATTTGGAATGGTGCCCAACCAAATCGATAGTCCCACATTCAACCCAGGAGTGTATAAAGTGGCCATCAAAGAGACACCAACGTTTTCAAAGAAAGGAAAAGTACAAGAATCCCCTTGTGAAGGGTTTCCTTGGTTGGTATCATCGAGAAATTTAGCCATGAAGATATTATGCACGAGTTCTCCCCTTGCGGGATCATTCAAGTCCGTAAAAGTATCACACACTGACTTTGATGAACCAGTGTTATAAAAACAACGCCTATAAAGAGGTGGCTCCACATTTCTAAGCGAAAGACCGAAAATTCCTCACTACCGACAGAGTGAGTGGTCTACCACCTTAGGTTAGAGACCCAAAGTAATGACTAACTAACTCAATATGGAAAATAGGGAGCACAGAGCACACACTAAAAGTTCCTAAAGGAAAATCAAGTAGATCATTGTCTAGTTGGAAGGACAGTTACGACAACCAACACTAGAGAAACTAACTGGTGCAAGTGCAACTCGAACACAGAAGCACCCTCCGGGTATAATCTGTAAAGTGTGACCCGACATCTGCCCTAGGTATCACGGTATACCCCCGCAGTCACCTGTGTAAGTCCCTAGAATAAAGGAAACTAAGTTGCCAGCTCACGGACAGTCACCAGGCGGGTACAGTCAACAGTTGGGTGGACCGCAATGAGCAGGATAACAAGTCTGAAACCTATCGAGGGTATCGAAAGAAAGTGGTCCAGAAGAAAATTGAGGATCTCAAATGGATTCGAGGTCCACAAAGCTCCGTAGGCAAATGCAAGCGACAATATCCCATGATAGATCCTGAATATGCATTCCCCACTATGCTTGGTCCAACTTTGGAGGGGTTACCTCCGCTGCCTTTCCTCACGCGACCTCATGTTTAGCCCCTGTGTTAGAGGGGGGTTCTAGATAAATTTCACATCACTGGGATTTTACATTCCCTAGCTCCGACTCCTATGTTTGTTTAAAATCCTTGAAGAGTTTCCTCTCCAACCTAATTCAAGGCTCTATCCCTAAACTAATTGATTGACCCTACAAACAAAAGTCTAGTTATTTTTAAATTTAGCGTTTGTTTTAAATGTCTTGATTAACTCAAAGGATGTGGTAGTGCAACTAATGTTGTTAAGACTCTTGAAGAAAATGAAACTTATAAGAACACTAGAAAAGAAGGATTATATTTCGTATTTTTCTTTTGAAATGCTTTCAAGATGAGAATAAAACACAACACTATGCTAATTTCTTTTTCTTTTCAAGTAAAATAACTTAACCCTAACTACTTTACTAAACTAAGAAATGAAATATTTTTCTATTTTTTTTTTTTAAATGCTTCAAACAAGAAACTTGAAAAAAATTCTTTTTCTTTTTCTTTAAAGCAAGCAAAAGGGGAAAAAGTGAAAAACAAGACAAGACTGAGACTGACCTCTGGTCCACTGCGGATCGCAGGGAGTCACTGAAGACACCAAACAGGCTGATAAAAAAAAACTCAAAGACTCGCCTAAGAACCCTTTCGACGTAAACACAAGAAATCTTTAAAAAGATAAGCAAACTGACATCAAACCCAGACTACAACTAGAAAAACAGAGACACTAAACTCCATCAAGAAACCCTGAGAAGTGGAACTTCAATCAGGGAAGAGGTTGACTGCCTCTTCTTAAAGAAACAATTTCTTGAAATAGGCATGCTACTGATGCTTAAGTAGCATGTGTATGTACGTGGGATGTCTATAAAGCAGGGCGCGTATGTGTGCATGTTGACCCACAACAGGTCACGTACACCTCTGTAACTTCTCAAAAAAAAGAAAACAAACAGGCATACTGACAGGGCAGGGAGAACTGGTATGGCACCAACAGGTGACCAGAATCCCTTAAAGACTCAACAAACTCACATAAACTCAAAAAGGTAATAAAACCAAATACCCAAAAAAATTCCCTAAAACCCTAGAGGCTTCCCCAGTATGGTCGCCAGTTCTACTAGTAGGGAAAACCCCCCTATGGACTACACTAGGGTTCAGAATGTAGGCAGATCACAATCGTCTAAAAGTCTCCTACTTTTCTAACTACCCCAAACATACCCCAGACTTATGCATGAAAGACAAAGTGAGAAGGATCAGGTAATTGTACCTTTTACTCTGCGTCCGATGTCGATCCTCTCATGCTTGATAGCTCTGCTGACTGCGAGCCTCCTCCCAAGGATGACCTGCATTCACAAATAGATAAACATGAAACTACAAACATGCATCTCATATATAAATCATGGGTTAGATGTTAGAATAAAACATAAATCAAATACAAACATTTGACACATCATATTTCGAGACGAGAAAAGTATTTCTTTTATTGATATCACAATGTTCACTTACAATGAGGTTGGCGACTACTCCATGAACCTGGTCTGGTCTCCTCTTCACCAAGCTCCAAGTGAACCTCCACATATCTTTTTCCTATCAACCTTCTTCTTAGGAAATGGAATGGGATTATGATGGAGGAAAAAGGGAAAAATGGGGAATTCTGATGAAATTCTCACGACAAGGTGGCAAATGCTTGGGGCAAGGAGGGGATGTGAAATGGGAAGAGTTTGACTATTCTTATGCTTATGTTAGGAATGAAACCCCAACACCTCATTTTATATGAAAAAAGAATGGTTATTCAGTTGGGTGACAGGATATAGGTAGTGGATTAGTTGGGAAACTATGAATTCCTTGCAACTATTTATTTTTTGCAACTTTTTGAAGGTATACATGGGCTGTAGTGGAGCAGCTTGAGTACGTATGCGGGCTGTAGTGGAGCAGCTTGAATACATAAGCGGGTTGTAGTGGAGCATCCTGAGTATGTACGTGGGCTATAGTGAAGCAACATGAGTATGTACGTGGGCTGTAGTGAAGCATCCTGCATATGTACGTGGGTTGTAGTGCATCAACTTGAGTATGTACATGGGATGTAGTGGAGTAGCCTGAGTATGTACGCGGGCTGTAGTGGAGAAGGGTGTGTACATCTTCACAAAATAAGTTTTTAAGAAGAACAACTCAGTAATGGCTTGGAAAAAATATCAAGTACGAGGGCCAACTGCTAGGTATGCATGTATGGAGCAATTTAGGGTTATAACAAACCTTCTTGCTTTGATTTTTGATATCGGCATAGTTTTTGTTGGAAGTTATATGCTACAATTTGGGTGGCTTCCTCTCTACTATGATATCTTATTGTTTTATCTTCTTCCTTCCATATACTTCTTTAGTTTTCCTCATCCACCTCTATTGTAGGTAAAGGGTGGAGCAATATAGGGTATTTGAGCTTTAGCCCAATCCATATGAGTTTCATATTCTTGATTGTTTCTATGTATAGTTGTGCCTTGAAGAGGGAAACCCTCAAATTATGTGGAGAATAGGATTCTAAATTTTTGAGGATAGTGGGTAAATATTCACATTTGTGTTGGAAAAATTGTATTTCCCTTTTGGTTGAATCCTTGACCACTGTATTATAATGGGAAAATACCCCTCTTTTATTTTCTTCCAATATGGGTAGTAGTTAATTTTCTGAAGTTAGGGTTATCTTATTTTTCAATACTTGTTCATCCTTGTTGCCTCTGCTATAACCCATAGATGGTTTCTTACTTCCTCTTCGTTTTATCTCTATATTTCTATAACTGTTTCCTCTTCAATGTGAACCCGGAAGAAAAATTCCCTAAGTTGCACCATGCCCCATGTAATGATTGGGGGACCACCTGTAAGGGTGTGGGATTGCAAAATTATATAGGTAGAATTCACAAAGTTGGTCCTTAACTCTTTCATCACTTTTTTGATAAATATTTATTCATTCCTTTTGATTTTATAGTTCATGAGGGAGGTGGTTGAAAATATTCCTTAGTTGAAACCTGAGCCATTGTTCCCCAAGGAACAAAGTGCATCTCCTTGTAGGGGGGTCTATAAGAAGTAATTTATTTTGATACTTCTATGGGTTGACGGACAACTCCCTCCAGTGCCTCAATCCTTTCTACCTTGTTCTCAACCTACCTATATATTTTTTCTAATGTAGCCCTTAGTTCTTCAATATCTTCCTTCAACTGCTTCTTATAATCCAGATTTTGCATCTCAAATGTTTGGAATTACTCCTATAAGTTTAATGCCTTCTACTCAATATGTGCCCTAGAATCCTTTGTAGTTTTGATCTCCCTATCTTGTCTCTTTGCTACAATTTCCTTCCATTTTAGGGCCTCTTTCCTAGATTCTTCTAGTTGGGATATGAGGACTCCCATACTAGGTTAATTTTTGTTAGTTTGAGTCCCTTCATGGTATATCCCAAGATCCTTTGTTGTGCTAGAAGGAGAGGCATCGTTATCAAGATCTATAACAGATTTATGTTTTTCAATGACCACATTCTTGGTTACTTGAGACTTGGTTCTTTCCCTTGTGATTATTCTTTGTTTCTCTCCTGATGGGCTTCCCGGAGTTATCTTTATGGGGATACCTTTATGTGTTCCCATATGAAACAAGGTGACTACAATATATCTTGCATCTTCCTCTATTTTAGCAAACACTTCTTTCTCTTCCTCTCCTTGGCTTGTTTTCTTTTGTTTCCTTCTCTTACTTATGCATGTCTTACCTATGCCTTCTTATTCTTCCTTGTGTCTACTATTTCTATTGCTTGGATTGAGCTAGCTTGCAAGGGAAAACATTGTTCCTTGTTCATGGTAAAAAAAATTCCCAATCAACTTCACAGTTTTTTTTTTATCTAATTCATCACAAAAAATGAGTTTGATTAGCCCATGATGGGCTAAGGAATCCACTCTTCCTTCCTACACTTTATTACTTTATTCTCTGAAAAAGTATAATATATAGTAGGGGGATGCTCAACTTTTTCTTAGGCTTTTGATAGTGGAAGTTTCTTAGTTGGTGTAGAATCCTAAAATAGTATGTATGGACAACACTATCTTTTCCCTCACATGTTATATATTTCATTATATGTAAGGCTATCTCATCCCAAGGTTTGGGAATGATTTCTCTTCTCACACCATTCTTGTATTCTTCTACCTTTTCAAGAAGTCTGAAGAAACTTTTCTTTGCAGTCAAAGTAGGTCGTGTTTGTTCCTTGTCCCACGTTATCCCAATAGGGAGCCATGTAACTATGATCAATAGGGGTTCATCAACAATAATTTTTAAACCCCTCACTATTGTTATACATTCTTGTCCCTACAAGTGTTGGAAATTCTCTGTAAACTCCAAATAAACCTTATTATTAAACCTCTTGAGACTATTAAAGCATTCAATCCAGTTTGATTTTTTGAATACCTCCACTACTTCAGGATTAGCACATATTTTAGAGGGATTTTTGGGTTCCCTTCTATTAAATCCAACTATCATCTTGGTGTCTTCTTGCTTGGAGTTTTCTTCACTTGTTTTATTCTTTTGGTAGTAAGAAAGAAACCTATGCTTTTAGGATGGTTCTGCTTATGATCCTAGCTCATTTTCATTCATAAGGTAGAACAAAATACTATATTCTAAATAGTAGGCTTGTCCACTCATTCTTTTTCTTGGTATTAAAGAACTTTATAGCTAGGGACTTACCTTTTTTTGAGCCTTGAGAGTTGGGTTGCTCTACCTTTGTTCATTTATAGCTTTGGTTGTAAATATTTTGTTTTGTACTCCACACCTTCTCCTTGCAACTATACTTTTCTCTTAATTGTGGTTTGTTAGAATTTTAGGCTCATTCTTTACTTAGATGTCCTTGGGCAGCCTCAAGATTCTCCGCACTTGTTGTTTGATCAAGTTTGAACCTTGGATTACTCAAAAATTTCAAGATTTGTGCACTTTAGCATATTTAAATAGTGTTTACCTCCACTATTATTCCATGCATCACCAACAATGTTTATCTCCACTATCAGCTTAGGCTTTATGCACTTTTAGCAATATCCAACAACGTTTACCTCCACTATCAACTCACATAGCATTTTGACTTGTTACGAATTTCTGGCCTCTTCAATCATCTTCTATTTCTCAATTGGGTGGTTTATGAGCTAACTTGTAACCTTTCTTTTCTATGAAAATATTGCCATCGATTTCAAATTTGATTGATGACTTCTTCTCGTTATGATTGCACTATGTTTTGATTTGATTTGACTCTCCTACCTTTTACTCTCTTAACCGACTTGCCATATTATCATATGATCATTAAATTCATGTTAATTATACGTTACTTCCCCCACAATATGAGGTTTCAACAACTGCATTGAAATGATTTAGGTGATCGGATAATGATGGAATAAGGTTAGGGATATTTGGATGCTAGATTATGTGTGACATGTGTGTCTATGTAAACATAATTGCAAAAACTAGAACTCAAGTGGCATACCTTCATTTTGATGTTTGTAATTTGCATGTAGTTTTTAATATGGTCATACTTTACATGAATTGATGCTAGTAATGAATGTCCTATGCATGCACATCTGATTATTGAGTGTGCTATGGATGTAGAGATTAGCTCATATAGTCTTCTTTTAGCTTGCATTCTTGGAATGATCACTCTCATGCAGTAGCATATCTATCATGTAGTCTTTTGTATACCAATGCCCATAGTAGCTTGTAGTTGTAGCCTTTTATAGTAGATTGTTATATCCTCTAATGTAGTATCATGTAGGTGGAATATTTTATAATTGATTGTATATATCCTCTTCTATAGTATCCTATAGATGGAGTATTTTTAGTAGCATGTAGGTGTGGCGTTTTGTACTAGCTTTTAGGTGTAGTCTTTTGTAGTGACCTGTAGGTGCAGTCTTTTGTAGTGGCATGTAGGTTCTATCTTCTGTAGTTTCCTATAGGTCATGTCTCTTGTACTGGCCTGTGGGTCATTATCCTATAGTACACCACTAAAGATACAAATATGGGTATTCAAGGTGTATATAATATGAATGGAGGAGTGAAGTGTATGTATAAGTGAAGTGATTGGCTACGTGTATACATGCATGCATGGAAATTTGATATCGTGGCACGAAATGGAATAAATATTCTTTGATTTGTGCATTAGATTTGAACACTTTCTTTGGTACCGACCTTGAAGTTTTTCTAAGTTTTATTTTCTTACTTCTACTTACCTTGGATTTAGAGTATTGTCTATGTTTGATGGTTTTCCTCACAAGGATGAGTTAAAAACACCCTTTTTATAGATAAGGCTGCACACTATACACATGGATTTGTAGTGAAGTGAGTCCATTAAAAGAGTAAGATTACAAGAAAAAATTAAGGAAAGAAACATGTAACAAACTACCAGATTAACAAACAATGATACTCTTTTTATTACCAATGAAGAAGGATTTGGCCTTGAGATACACCTGGGAATAATGCTTGATCTTGGTGAGCTCTCACATCATGGGAGGGT
>ML779595.1:1548065-1573796 GCA_009831015.1 Picea engelmannii
ACAAACAATGATACTCTTTATATTACCAATGAAGAAGGATTTGTCCTTGAGATACACCTGGGAAGAATTCTTGATCCTGGTGAGCTCTCACATCGTGGGACGGTCCTCTCTCTCTCTCTCTCTCTCTTTCTCTCTCACTAACATGAATACATGGGTTACTAAGATGAATGCTTAAGCAAGGATGGCTTGTTTTTCATCCAAAAAAATAACACTACTCAAATATTGTTCTTCCAATTACTTGTCCATGGATCCTATTTACAAGATGTATTCAAGCTCAAATAAAACAAGATCCAAGTGTGAATGTTCCAAGTTTAAATTCTAGTTCCCCATGCTTGAAAAGACATGGAGCTACTAAATAACTAGTCTTTAATGGTGGTGGATCTCAAAACCTACCTGTACCTCAGTCAACGAGTACTTCTAGTGGCTTTATTCCTTTAATACATTGAAGGTGTTTGATATCTTGTGTGGGGTGTACTTGCATGACTGCCAAAATAATAGTCGCTCGGGTCATGTAAAACCCAAGTAACTAAGTTGCGTAACCTAATGAAATCCAACTTTTTAAGGTGTTGATTAATTACATGGAGTAGTAACCATGTGTTACATCGATGATGTATTTGGTAATCACCCATATATATCTAAGAGTTTGTTGTAGGTTATAAAAGTTTCCCCTGGATGTATGAGGTTACGAGCTATTGTAGAGCTGAAACGCATCATCGTTTTCTTCTCATATGTTAGAGAGAGAGAGAGTATTTTGAGTGCTCTTTATACAAATGAGCAAGGCATTTTTTGTTGATTAAGGTTGGTTGTCATTGATGTCAACCCTTGAAGAAATCCCGGTAGAAAAAAGGTTTGGGTAATGGACCCAAGTTTATTTGATGTAAAATGACTCATTATTGTCTTGTCATGGTTGATAACAAGTGCAGATGGATGAACTCCAAAGTGGTCCCCTTATGGTGAAATTCCTCATAGGAAGACGCTTTGCGGATTGAGCTATCCTAGAAGTATGGTTAGAGAACCCATGCTTATTTGTGGAATAATGAGATGAAGGTCAATAAATTTGTTAGTGAAACTATCCTAGATGGATATTTCTTGTCATGCCATTTCCGGTGGTATGTGGAACGTCACATAACTCCTCACGGTTAGAGAGTTATGGCTATGAGAAGTTGGAGAACCCAGGTTTGGGTAATGGACCCAAGTTTCTTTGATGGATAATGGTATTAGTTTTGATATATTTTCAGGTAATACTATTCTATATGGATGGTACATGTCATTCCATTTCTGATGGTATGTGGAACATCACATAACGCCTCACGGTTTGAGAGTTATGGCCTTACGAAGTTGGAGGACCCTCTTATGTCATCTAGAAGCCCCAAAAGGTCAAAGTAGTCAAAGTGGTTTAAGAGATTTTAGAAGGTAAATAATAAAGTGAAGTGATGAGTATACTATAATTCAAAGTGAATACAAAATAAATTATTTAAATAATAAAGTTAATGGAGAAATTAGAAGTGGGTTAACCCTAAAATAAGGAAAGTGGGCAAAGTGACCTAGAAGATGCTTTTAAGGAAGCTACTTGGAGAGTATAAATAAGAGGCAAGGATCTCTCATTTAAGATACACTTGAGCATATTGAATACCTATAGGTGTCTGAGGTAACCAAAGGATATCTAATCCGAATTTCTGAGGGAAGGTGAAGAAAAGAAGGCCGGAATTCAAGGAAGGATAAATTCTTTTGATGATGCTTTCTAAGTTTCAGATCGATTCAACAAATATTTCATGCGGGAAAAGCTCTACAAGGTCACTCTCTAGAATAATCCAGAATTCAACAAGGTATGCCATTTTTTCTATAAATCTTTTTCTAAGAGGGTCCAAGTAGTGATACATGGAGGAATTGCATAAAACACACTGAATAACATTGTGTATCAGTTTCAGATCTTTATTCATTATAGGTACAAACTTATGATTATTTCAAGTTAGGGTTGTTGAGTAATCCAAAACTAGTCATGTGAGACTAAAGAAAAGTTTGATGAAAATGCTAGTCTCTTGTTGTTAAATTTAAGGAAGGTTTGCAGGTATGTGATCATATACACTAGGTATATTACATAGTTATAAATAATATTTGGATGATGAAATTGATGAGGGCATTTGGTTGAGGTACATGGTCGAGACAAGTAGTTGATGATTTGACACATACATGAGGTGTATAGTTGATGATGTTGGTACATATTGATGAGTCATAGTTGATGATTAGTTGATACATGATTGGTACATACTTGGTACATGGTTGGAGGCACTTTTTAGTAGTATTATATGGTTTATGGATGATGTAGCATACTTGTATTATTAGAAGCACATATTGATCTTGGTGATGATTATGAGTTGTTGTGTTATGCTTGGTTGATCCACATCTTTGAGAGTTTTCTTGGTGATTGATCTTGGTGAGTAGATTTGATTTGGTTGATAACATTGATGAGATAGGTTGTATGGACAAGTTGTTGTGATAGGTTATTTGTACAGGTTTGGTGCATGGTTGATGCACTTGTTCATGGTACAGGTTGAGGTACAAGTTGGTGCATGGTTGATTCACTTGTTTATGGTATAGGTTGATTACAGGTTGTTTGGTATAGGTTGGTGCATGGTCGATGCACTTGTTTATGGTACAAGTTGATTACAGTTTGAGGTACATGTTGATGCATGGCTTAGGTTATTGGTATAGGTCATTTGGTGCAGGTTGATTGGTACAGGTTTACAACAGTATATCTCACAGTGATAGTGTGAAAGTGGTTCCATCATTCTACTTATATGTCATGGAAGTTGGACAGGTAAAGGATAGGTGGTTGTAGCCACTTTCCTTTTGTAGACGAAGAACATAGGGGGTTGTAGCCTCCTTCTAGTTGAGAATTGGGGAGTTGGAGCTTCCCTCAAGTTGTAGCCTGAGAAACTAGGGGGTTGGAGACTCCTTCCAATTGCAGCTGGAAAACAAAGGAAGTTGGTGCTTCCAATGAATGTAATTCTTCAAGACATATAAGATAAATCATTCTGTGGATTTCTCCCACTTTGGGTTTCCACGTAAAATGTTGGTGTACTATGTATGTGTATGATTTTTCATTTATTCATTGCTTATTTACTCTGTAGTTATTGGATGATAATGATACATTGATATAACACTTGGATTATATGGTTAAAAATGATTTTATTTCTCTATTATTGATTCACCCCCCTCTCAGCAATCCAACAATTGGTATCAGACCAGGTTCTTTCAGGAAATAGTTTAACCACTGGAAGGAGATCATGGATTATTCTAAGAATGGAGTACAAATGTTTAATAGTCAAAATGGTTTTAAGTATGAGATGTGGAGCATAAGGAAGAAAGTATTTTTACAGGCACAAGGACATTATATTTGGCTATCAGTTATTACAGGATTTGATAGTTCAAAAAGGGCAAAGACTGCAGCCAAGAAGGATTTGAGGAAGAATAACAAAATAGCAATGGATTTCATCTGGGAAGGATTACGTAATCCAATAATAGAAAAGGTTAGTAAATGTTCTTCAACAAAAGAAATTTGGGATAAGTTACATGAAATATATTCTTCACCCATCACAGATTCATAAAATGTCAATGAAGATGCAGATACAAATCAAGAAGAATTATGTTCACCATGTCAAGCAGATTCAGAAGATGAAGAGTACATAATCACTAGAGGTATGTTGTTTTGTTTAAATTGTGAAAAACATGGATGTCTTGAAATAGAATTCCATGAAGGAAATGAGACAGAAAAAACTAATTGAAAAGGAAGGAAATTATAAAGAAGAATTGATTAGTTATTTAGATGAACTAAGAGAAGAAAACAATTCACTCAAGAAAGAATTGATGAAACAAAATGAAAGTGTTCACATTTTTGAAGAAGCCCAACAGATCATCGAGAACTTAAGAACTCATCTAGAAGAAGCCAAAATGATCGAAGAAAATCTTGAATATGAAAAGCAGTCTTTGGAAACCAACATAGCATCACAGAAGGAAGAAGCATAAATGAGAGAGAAGATATTGACAGGTCATCTTAAGGAAAGAACTAATGATCTAAACTATCTTGAGGCAGAGTTTGGTCAAGAAGAGAAACGACTTGAAGAAGAAATAATCACATTAAAAATTCATTTTGAAGAAGCGAAAAGAACAGAAGAAGTCATGAAGTCTCAGATAATGAAGAAAGAATAAGAGGTTGAGAAGATTGAAGAAGAAGTTGTCACATTGAGAAGTAAAATCATCAAGCTCAACAAGAACATTGAAGAGATAGAAATATCCACATCAGTTATAGAGAATGATGAGAAGCACTCTAGGTTTCTAGAAAAGAATAATGAAGAAAATAGAAAGAGTTATGCAGAAGTACTCAAAGGAAGGAATCATGGTCAACCAGAATCTAAGAAAACTATTGAAGATACATCTTCAATAAGACCATCCATGTTCAAGCCACAAAGAAGCTTCAATCATGATCATGATCAGTCAAGGAAAAAATTTAGAAGGAATATGCCACAAAGAAGATCATTCACTCTCAGGTATGCAAATTTATTTTATGGTAATTGTTTTTATTATACCAACTTTGGACATAAGGTTGCAGATTGTAGGGAATATAAAATAAATGTTCAAATAAGAAGTGCCTATGTGGTTGCATGTAACATTGAGTGTTACAAATGTCATAACTATGGACACATAGCCAGTGATTGTAGAAGCATGATTGATACTTTCATGAAAGATAATACTGATATCAGATATAATAAAGTATGGATAAGAAAATTGGAAGAACAAATGAACAAAGACCAGGTACCATAGATCGTGAGATTGGCAATAAAACGAGATGAAGAAAATTCTACAAAGAAAAGGAAAGATGTCAGATACATAAAGGTTTGGAAAATAACCGAAAGAAAGGAAGGACAGGTAAATAAGGAACATGTTCAAGAGATTGTACTTTCAGGCACTGTAGTGAAAGATGAATCCAAAAATAGAAAGAAAGAAGTTAGAGCTCAGAGAGATAATGAATCTACCAATGAAGATGATAATGAATCTACCAATGAAGATGATGATGGATACACATCAGAGCAGGAATTGTTATGAGCCATCCAGCTTAGACACTCCCAAGTAATATGAATATTAGATAGGGGGAGTCTATGCGATAGCTGTGACAGACCAAAGAACCATCCTTCGAGCAACTTGCAGAGTTTGAGAAGACATATTCAGAGAAATCAGTTAGCAGAAGTACAATTTGATAGATTAATAAAGACTTCACGATAGTATAGTGATAAATGGGTCAACATTATGGACAGTTGCTCAAGTAGAGTCTTGGACAGTATGGACAGAGATGGATTCGTAGGAACACTTAGCAGGTTTGGAAAGATATATGATAGTGACAAGAGCATAGATTCATAGATTGGTTCAGAGAGTGGTTCAAAGAAAAAGGAACATTATCATAATGGATGATAATTACACAGGAAATGGATCGAACAATGCTAATGGATTCCAAATTGACAGATATTTTTTGGACACATACAGTGCATACATCAATTCACATTCAAAACAGAGTAATTCTCATAGAAAACAATAACAAAACTCCCTACAAACTATGGAAAGGAAGCATAGACAACAACCTCTACATCAAGGTAACTCAAGGTAATATTTTATTAATTGAAATTTATGTTGATGATATTGTTTTGGAAGTACTAATGACAGGTTAAGCCATAAATTTGCAGGATATGTAGAATGAATTTGAAATGTCATTACTTGGAGGAATATCCTTCCTTTTGGGTCTTCATATATGTCAAAGAAACCAAGGAATTTTTATTTCTCAAACTAAGTATATCAGAGAAATGATAAAGAGGTTCGGAATGGAAGATTGAAAACCAGTTACCACTCCTATGCAAACCAGTTGCAAGTTAAGAAAATATGATGATTCAAAGTCTACAGATCAGAGGCAATACAGGTCAATGATTGGCAGCCTACTATATGTGACAACATCTAGACCAGATGTAATGCAGGCAGTTGGATAGGTAGCATGATTTCAAGCAACACCAAAGGAATCACATGTATTAGCAGTGAAGAGGATTTTCATATATCTCAAAGGAACATAAGAGTTTGGATTATGGTATCCAAAAGGAAAGGATCTATCACTTATTGCCTACACAGATGCAGATTGGGCAGGTTGTATTTATGACTGATGAAGCACCAGTGGATCAACATTCTACTTGGGTGAGTTTTTGGTATCATGGCCAAGCAAAAAACAATCATCAATATATTTATCTACAGCTGAGGCAGAGTATATTGCAACAACATCATGTTGTAAATAAGTTCTTTGGATGAAACAAACTCTAACAGATATACAGGTTGAGTATGATGAGCCCATTCCAATCTATTGTGACAATACAAGTGCCATTAGTATCTCAAATAATCCAGTGATGCACTCCAAGATGAAACAAATTCCAATCAAGTATCACTTTTTACGGGAACAGGTTGCATTAAAGAACATCGGAGTTGAGTATGTGGGCACAAAATAACAAGTGGTAGACATCTTTACAAAACGACTTCCACGGGAAGCCTTTGAGTATCTTCGCCAAAGACTCAGAGTTATTTCTACTCCAAAATGAATTCTTTTGAATGCTTATCTTATATGTCTTAGATGTACACGAGGAAGCACCATAAAGAGGACAATTCAGTCAGGGGGAGAAACCCTGGATGGAAAGATACCTTTGTCATTGATGACAAAGGGGGAGATATTTATCAGATGCAGAGGACAGAGGCATGATTCCAGGGGGAGAAATGGTCACAGAGATGCAAAGGATAGAGGCATGGTTCCAAGGGGAGCATGAGTGATATGACTTCAGTATTGCATCAGAGTGTTGTCATCAATGCCAAAGGGGGAGATTGTTGATTAAGGTTGGTTTTCATTGATATCAACCCTTGAAGAAAGCCCGGTAGCACAAATGTTTAGGTAATGGACCCAAGTTTGTTTCATGTAACTATGACTCATTATTGTCTTTTCATGGTTGATAAGAAGTACAGATGGATGAACTCCAAAGTGGTCCCCTTATGGTGAAAACCCTCACGGGAAGACGCTTTGCGAATTGAGTTATCCTAGAAGTATGGTTAGAGAAACCATGCTTATTTGTGGAATAATGAGATAAAGGTCAGTAAATTTGTCAGTGAAACTATCCTACATGGATATTTCTTGTCATTCCATTTTCGGTGGTATGTGGAACGTCACATAACTCCTCATGGTTAGAGAGTTATGGCCATGAGAATTTGGAGAACCCAGGTTTGGGTAATGGACCCAAGTTTGTTTGTTGGATAATGGCATTATTTTTGATATATTTTCAGGTAATACTATTCTATATGGATGGTACAAGTCATTCCATTTCTGGTGGTATGCGGAACGTCGCATAACTCCTCATGGTTTGAGATTTATGGCCTTACGAAGTTGGAGGACCCTCTTATGTCGTCTAGAAGCCTCAAAAGGTCAAAGTAGTCAAAGTGGTTTAAGAGATTTTAGAAGGTAAATAATAAAGTGAAGTGATGAGTGTACTATAATTCAAAGTGAATACAAAATAAATTATTTAAATAATAAATTTAATGGATAAATTAGAAGTGGGTTAACCCTAAAATAAGGAAAGTGGGCAAAGTGACCTAGAAGATGTTTTTAAGGAAGCTACTTGGAGAGTATAAATAAGAGGCAAGGCTCTCTCATTTAATATAAACTTGAGAATATTGAATACCTATAGGTGTCTGAGGTAACCAAAGGATATATAAGCCAAATTTATGAGGGAAGGTGAAGAAAAGAAGGACGGAATTCAAGGAAGGATAAATTCTTTTGATGATGCTTTCTAACTTTCAGATCAATTCAACAAATATTTCGTGCAGGGAAAGCTCTACAAGGTCGTTGTCTAGAATAAGCTATAATTCAGCAAGGTATGCCATTTTTTATATAAATCCTTTTCTGAGAGGTTCCAAGTAGTGATATCTGGAGAAATTGCATAAAACACATTGAATAACATTGTGTATCAGTTTTAGATATTTATTCATTACAGGTACAAACTTATGATTATTCCAAGTTAGGGTTGTTGAGTAATCCAAAACTAGTCATGTGAGACTAAAGAAAAGTTTGATGAAAATGCTAGTCTCTTATTGTTAAAGTTAAGGAAGGTTTGCAAGTATGTGATCATATACACCAGGTATATTACAAAGTTACAAATCATATTCAGATGATGAAATTGATGAGGGCATTTGGTTGAGGTACATTCCTGGTACATGGTTGAGTCAAGTAGTTGATGAGTTGACACATACATGAGGTGTATAGTTGATGATGTTGGTACATCTTGATGAGTCATAGTTGATGAGTAGTTGATACATGATTGGTACATACTTGGTACATGGTTGGAGGCTCTTTTTAGTAGTATTTTTGATACATGGTTTATGGATGATGTAGCATACTTGTATTATTATAAGAACATATTGATCTTGGTGATGATTATGAGTTGTTGTGTTATGCTTGGTTGATGCACATCATTGAGAGTTTTCTTGGTGATTGATCTTGGTGAGTAGATTTGATTTGGTTGATAACATTGATGAGACAGGTTGTTGTGATAGGTTGGTTGGACAAGTTGTTGTGACAGGTTATTTGTACAGGTTTGGTGCATGGTTGATGCACTTGTTCATGGTACAGGTTGAGGTATAGGTTGGTGCATGGTTGATGCACTTGTTTATGGTACAGTTTGATTACAGGTTGTTTGGTACAGGTTGGTGCATGGTTGATGCACTTGTTTATGGTACAGGTTGATTACAGTTTGAGGTAGAGGTTGATGCATGGTTCAGGTTATTGGTACAAGTTATTTGGTATAGGTTGATTGGCATATGTTTGCAGCAGTATATCTCATAATGATAGTGTGACAGTGGTTCCATAATTCTACTTATATGTCAGGGCGGTTGGACGAGGCAAGGATAGGTGGTTATATCCACCTTTCGGTTGTAGACGGAGAACATATGGGGTTGTAGCCTCCTTCTGGTTGTAGCCAGAGAATTGGGGAGTTGGAGCTTCCCTCAGGTCATATCCTGAGAAACTAGGGGGTTGGAGCCTCCTTCCAGTTGCAGCTAGAAAAAAAAGGAAGTTGGTGCTTCCAATGAATGTAATTATTCAAGACATATAAGATAAAGCATTTTGTGGTTTTCTCTCTCTTTGGGTTTCCATGTAAAACACTGGTGTACTGTGTATGTGTATGAATGTTCATTTGTTCATTGCTTATTTACTCTGCAGTTATTGGATGATAATGATACATTGATATAACACTTGGATTATATGGTTAAAAATGATTTTATTTCTCTATTACTGATTCACCCCCCCTCTCAGTAATCCAACATTTTCCTCATTTCAAATGATGGTGAAGTTATCAAAATATATTTAAAATATAAAATAAGATACTAAAAGTTATTGTTCGAGCATTATAAGTTTTCAAGATATCACTAATGATGTTATAGATGGAAAATTGGTGGAACAAAAATCTTCCTTGCCTTCAAGGGATTTGGTAATAGTAAATGACATATAAAGGGAGAGGTTTCCTTTGAACTTGAATGGAGAAATTATGACAAGCACTCATACTTGAAGGAATTGATATCCGATCAAGCCTAGAGGTCTTTTACTAGGACTCAAAGCTGCAACTATCACAAGGTATGACCTGTCCTTACGTGTGTATGGTCTGATGTCAAATAGCAGGGGGGTTAACAAGATCAAAGAGTAATGATGAATCTCTAAGTCCCGTCCAGGGTCCATCATTGTTGATGAAAATGAGGACAAAGATACCTCGACATTCTTGGAAAACTGAAGTTAGTGTTGATAGGAATGACAATGTGACCACAAAGGACAAAGTGATCCTTGAAATCATGTGAGGGTAAACTAGATACTAAATTTCAAATAGGGGATAAATTTTGATCATTTTTATGAGGTCAAAAGGGTTGGTGAGGATGTAGTTGAAGAATTCCATTGGGTGGATCATAGTTGATGATTGACAGTACTGGAAATAAAAAAACCAACTAGACATATGATAATCTAATACCGAGGGGATCATCAGATATGGTGATTGGTTATCAAATTGGAACTAAGGATTAATGAATGGGATAGGTATTTGAGAGAGACAACTCTGGGGATCACAATGAGGAGTACTATGATACATGAGATGTTGCAAACAACTAGGATTATGCAAGCATAGGGGACTCGGTGTTAATGCTTCGACCAAGGGTGACTAGGATTGTTTCGAAAGGAAAATAAACTCCATTAGGTGCTATGGTACGAGTATAATTGATTCCCATATAAAAATGTGTTTTCTACAATTGACAATGAATGAAATAATGTAAAAAAATGGTTTAATTACAAACATAGAGATGGGTTCCCTAGGCATATGATCAAATAACTCAATCATATGAGGTGAGAGTATTAAGAGTGAATTGGGAGGGGTGCCCTTTGGATGGGTCTCTGTGGGGGTAAGAGAATGATGAGTTGGAATGTAGATGGTATATAGATATTGGGGGAGATAAAAGGCCAATGAAAATGTAGTAGTGCATTCTATTGAAACTCACAACAATACTGAGAGCGGGGGTCAATAATATTGCATTAACCTTCTGTATTTTTCTTTATTTTATTCCAATTAAGTTATTTATAAAATTGTGCACTTAATCACAAATGCAAGAAGAAATCAAAATAGACATATAATTTGTTTAGAAGTGCACACTTAATGGCATATACAAGCATAAACAAATAGCACATTGAACACAATGAAAAAATATTTTTACGTGGAAACCCGATCCGAGAAAAAACCATAGAATATATTCTTTATGTTCTTCTGCAAGCACCAACTTACAAACTATAATTTTTATCTCAACATGCACCCACCTATCGCAGATAACAAGGACACCAATCCTCTCAGGCACCAACCTGTCATAGATAATGAGAAAACCAATCCTCTTAAACACTAAACTATTACATATATTGAGGACACCTATCCTCAGTGAGATTTGTCTGACCCTAACACCACCCTTCCATTGTGAGTTCAAAAAAACTGTTATATTGCGAACAAAATTTGACCACATCAAAATCCCGTCAGTTACAATTTTGTCTAAGTAAAGTATGACAATTGTATTGTGGAAAAACTTTGACCACATCAAAATCCTGTCAGTTACATTGTGGACAAACTTTCATGGTTACATTGTGGACAAATTTTTACCACATCAAAATACGATTAGTTATATGTGGACAAACTTCTGTTAGCATACATTATTTGACTAAATAAAATAGACCAAATCTTCCTTGTTTTACAAAATTGTTCATTGTCACAACAATTCACATTATGTTTTACAGAGCATCTTCCACACAGATAGATTAAGCGTACAAGCCTCAAGTCACAAGTCTTCATCCTATTGCATTCCACTCCATTGCTTGTTGCACTAATTTTGTCTCATCATTCTCTTCTGTGCTATTAGTTACATTGGCTCAAGGCACCTTGCAGAATTTCTTCTGCGCAAATTTCACCCATTCGGTCATACTGTCACAGTCCATTCCATCACACCGTCACATTCCATTCCATCGCACCATCACACCATTCTAGTCCATTCCGTCACACCATCGCAGTCCATTCTATCTCACCATCTCACCATCAGATAATCATAATCCATTCTGTCACACCGTAGCAGTCCATTCCGTTGCATCGCCACAGTCCATGAGCTTGTTTACCTCAATGACAACATATGGTCAACAAACACCCCCTGTGTCATTGATGGCAACTCTACTATTGAGTTGCTCCCCCTGTCAGTGTGTTCCTATGGTGTTCACTCCCCCTTTTTGTATGCTCCTCTTTGTTACAACTATGTTTTTCTCCCCCTTTGACATCAATGGCAAAGGGATCTTCCCTATTGACTACACAAATTCTAAGAGTGACTTCCCTATCTAAATGTTGTATTTCATGCTACTCAAATTCCTATGCTACTCCCCATGAGGCTGGACGAGTCTTTCAACAACCTCTAACATGTCATGAAGGTTATGCACCTTAATGAGGAGTGGGAAGGAGTCCTAGATTCTCTATGAGGTAATCAAAGGAGTCTCTAGGTAATGGATTGGTAAAAATGTCTGCAATTTGTTCCTTGGAAGGAACATACTCTAATTTGACCACGCGATCCTGAAGTTGTTCTCTGAGAAAATGATATTTGATGGGGATATGCTTAGTCTTAGAGTGTTGAACATGATTTTTAGAGAGATTAATATCACTAGTATTGTCGCACATAATAGAGACAAGATGATCATAGAGTACTTGAAAGTCCTCGAGATTGTTTTTAATCCATAATACTTGAGTACAACATGATGTTGCAACTATATATTCGGCTTCAACTGTAGAGAGATAAATGAAAGTTTGTTTCTTGCTGAGCCAAGAGACTAAACAATGGCCAAGGAAAAATGCACCTCCACTGGTGATTTTTCTATCATTAATACTTCTATCCCAGTCTGCATATGTATAAGCTCTGAGAACTAGATCTGTGTCTTTTTGATACCACAAGCCATAATAAACATTGCCCTGCAAATATATAAATATTATTTTAGCTGCAAGAACATGAGTTTCCTTAGGAATGGCTTGAAATCTGTCTACTAGACCTACTTCTTGTATGATGTCAAGTCTTGAAGTTGTGTGATAGATTACACTACCTATCATAGACATGTACATGTTTTGATTTAATTCTAGAGCATCGTCATCCTTGTTGAGCTTACAACTAGTAGTCATAGGAGTGCTTATTGGTGCACAATTTTCCATGCCAAATTTATTCAAGATTTCCTTGAGATGTTTACTTTGAGAAATGAAAATTCCCTTTTCTGATTGATGAATTTGTAATCCAATAAAGAAGGATAGTTCTCCTAACATGGACATCTCAAACTCTTGCTGCATTGCAACTACAAACTTCTTACTCATTAATTCAATGTTAGTGCCAAAAATAATATCATCAACATATACTACAATGATTAACAAATCATTACCTTAAGCTTTGATGTATAACCTACTTTCCGTAGTTCCCTTTTTGTATCCTTTTTGGTGCAAATATCTATCTAGTCTGTAATACCAAGATCTTAGAGCCTGTTTTATCCCATACATGGCTTTCTTTAATTGGTAGACATAATCCTGTTTATCAATTAGCATAAATCCTTTTGGTTGCTCCACATAAACTTCTTCCTCAAGGTCACCATTTAAAAATATCGTTTTGACATTCATCTGGTAGAGTTTGAATTTTCTGTAGCATGCAAGAGCCAAAAACATCCTGATAGCTTCAATTCTTGCAACAAGGGAAAATATTTCTTCAAAGTCCACACCTTCTACTTGAACATAACCTTTGCATACCAGTTTGACCTTGTTTTTGACAATATGTCCATCTTAATTCAACATGTTTCTGTATACCCATTTAGTTCCAATCAAATTCTTTCCATTTGGTCTTGGGACAAGATCCCAAGTATTATTTTTCTCTATTTGGTCTAGTTCTTCATTCATGGATTTGACCCAGTGGTCATCCTGACTTGTAGAAAATTTTGGGGTTCAAACCTGGATAATAGTGCAAAGTTTGCAGGGGTAGATGTATCTATAAGTTTTCTTCTAGTTTGTACACATGTTTCTTTGTTTTCGAATCTGAATTTATGGATGATGTTTTTGAACATGCCTTGATGGTGTCTTTGGTTGTGATGTTTCCATTCTTGCTTCTTCTTCTGAATATTCTTGTTCTTGTTTCTCGTCCATTCCATTGTCTTGTAACCCATTGCTAATTGGTTCATAATATTTCTCATTATGGTGTTGATGTCTCACTAAATGAAGTGGTCCCTCATCTACCTTTACATGTATGCCTTCAATTATCTTATGAATCCTTTTTTTGTAGCACTTGTATCCTTTGCTTTTGGAGGACTAACCTAGAAAAATTACTTCATCAACTCTAGAATCAAACTTACTTAAGTTGTCTTGATTTACTTTAATATAGCATTTGCTTCCAAAATTTTTGAAGTTATTTATTGATGTTGGTCTTCCATTCCATAGTTCATAAGGTGTTTTGTCGTTGTTTACTCTTATGTGCGCTCTATTGAGAATGTTTACAACAATTTGAACAATTTATGCCCAAAAGGTTTTGGGTACTTCCGATTCATAAAGCATGGCACTAGCCATTTCTTGAATTTCTTTGTTCATCCTTTCCACTAATCCATTCTGTTGAGGGGTTCTGGAAATAGAAAACTATCTATTGATCCCATTTTTTGCACAAAAACTGTTGAATTCATCTGAAGTGAATTCTCCTCCTCCGTCTAACCTTAGGCATTTGATTTTTATGTCCATTTCATTTTCTACCTGTACTTTGAAGATTTTGAATTTTTCAAAAGCCTTGAATTTATGCCTCAATAGTCCAACTCAAGCCATTATGGTATAGTCATCAATTAACAAGATGAAATATATTTCACCTTGAGGAGATTGTCTACTCATAGGGACATAGATATCTGTATGAATTAATTCAAGAGGTAGAGTGGTGAAGTGTTCTCTTTCTTTGAATTGAACTCTTGATTTTTTTCCAAACTGACATGACTTGCAGATAGTATTCTCGGGTTTGGTATTTTAGGCATATCTCGCACATCATATTTTATTTCTAGATTAACAAGCTGATTAAAACTAATATGACCTAGTATTTTGTGCCAAAGAAAACTCTCATCAGTTTTACCAATGCAACATTTTTCTTTTCCTTCATCTAGAACATACATATTCCATGAAGTTTTGTCTGCCTTTATGACAATCTTCCCTGTATTTTCATCCATTACCTTACAACCTCTTGAATGAAAAAAAAAACATTGTTTCCTTGGTCACACATTCGAATTACAGTCAATAAGTTATGTTTTAGACCATCAACCTACAACAATTTTGTGCTTTGGTCTTTCTCCCTTTATGTTAATCTAATACAATAATTACTTTTCCTCTAATTCTGGCTAGAGAATTGTTTCCAAAGGTGACATTACCACCTTTTTCTTCAGTTACGAGGTCAAAATTACTTTTGTCTCCTTTCATGTGCTTGGAGAAACCACTGTCAATGTACCATTGATTTTCTTGATTTTTGGCATATAGAGCTAGTCCACAATTTTCTCTATTTTTGTTTTTCTTCCTCCAAACCCTGGTACAATATTCTTGTCTATCTTTCTTAAAGATAGGTAGAAACTTGCTTTTGCATTGACTTGCCTTGTGTCCAAAATTATTGCATATGTGGCACTCATGGTCATTCAATAAAGCAGAGAAGGAATTATTGAAGGAATTTTGAGCCATAGTCTTTTAAGGTTTGCTGAATCTTGTTCCTCCATTTATGTTATATCTAGAAAGCCTGCAACTTACACCCTTATGTCCAAAATTTCCACAAGAGAAACAATATCCATAGAAAAAATTTGGATTCCTTGGAGTGAAAAACTTACTTGTGGGAATCGATCTTTGTCTGCCAACGTGATAATACTCAAAAGAAATGGGTGGTTGTTGCTTCTTTTTTTGTAATATGGCTGATCCAGTTCTGATTGCTTCTTTTCATATTTTTCTTTGTTAGGATTACTATTTTTTCCCTTGAGAGCATTTGCATAACTTGTAGGTTTATCATTGGTTGACATGTTGGTGCTTGAATCACCTTTGAAAATTGTTATAATTTCCTTATATCTCAACCCTGTCTTTTCATCTAGTGATCTCTGATTTCTTAGAATGTTATCTAGAGTTTCATATCCTTTTATGAATTTTATTTGAGTCTTTGATTTCTCTAGTTCTTTTCTTAAGACAACTATTTATGCTTTTAGTTTGTTGCAGATATTCTCCTTTTCTTTTATCTGATTTATCAATACTTCTTCCTTTCTTTTGGATTCTCCTAGTTGAATTTTTAAGATGACTATTTCTTCACTAATATTATTGTCTTTGTCTTTGTCTCTGTAGACCTACAACTATTCTTTTTCTTGAGCTGAAATATTTCCTCTAGAGAACTAATGAGTTCTCCTTCCATGTCTACTACAACTTCACACTCTTTTGTGTCTGTTTGATCATATTTTTGTTGTTCCAAATCCATGAAATTTTTTTCATCCTGAATTAGATCTGGCTCATCTTCTTCGTTAGAGTTGTTATTATCCTCCTTTGAATAAAAACTATTCCTTTTAAAATTTAGAGGTTTATCCTTACCTTTTATTTCCTTTTCATTGGTTCTATTTCCTTTAAAAGGACATTTAGAAGCAAAATGACAAACTTTACCACAATGAAAGCATTTAAATGGTAACATACCTTTATATTTTCCAGAGCCTGTCTTCAATTTTCTTTCAAAATTAGATTATTATTCATCTGAGAAGTGTTCTGATGAATCATTATATTGGGATGTTAATGATTTGACTGATTCTTTGAAGACTACGTCCTTTATATATGGCTGATATTTCCTAGTTCTCATCTCATAAGTAGTAAGAATTCCATGGAGCCTATCCATAGTCAGTTTGTCTAGTTCATGCATTTCTTCTATTGATGATACCTTTACATTAAGTCTTGAGGGAAGAGATATCATTACCTTATGAACTACCATAGCTTCTTTAATTTCCTCTCCTATCCCTTTCATGGTGTTTACAGTCTCATCCAATCCAAGAAAGAAAACTACAATATTTTCATCTTCACTCATCCTTAGGATTTCAATTTGCATTATGTGAGATTGAAGTTTAACTAACTTCACTTTCTCATCTCCTTCATAATTGTTTACCATTTTGTCCCATATTTACTTAGCGGATTCCAACTACATCACTTTAACAAATTTTGTTTCTACAAGTCCTCCTTGGATAACATTCATACTTTTGCATTACTATAGTAATATTTCTTACTAGCTTCATCAAATGGAAGAGTGGTTGGGATTTTATAACCATCTACCATAGTCTACCATAATTCCATACCAATAGACATCAAATAGGTCTTCATTCTGATTTTCCAAAATGCAAAATTTGTTCCATTGAACACAAGAGGTCTAGTTGAAAAAGAATCTTGATTGGCCATACTTTCTGTGTGATCTTCCTTCCAACTGTTAGAGTGTTACTGAAGGAACCTTTTCTCTGATACCAATTGTTGAAACTCACAACAATACATAGAGGGAGGGGGGTGAACAATATTGCATTAACCTTTTGTATTTGTCGTTCTTTGAACAACAATTAAGTTATTTAGAAAATTGTGCACTTAATGACATATGCAAGAAGAAATAAAAATAGCCATCTAAGTTTTTTAGAAGTGTGCAATTAATGATAGATACAAGCAGAAAAAAATAACACAGTGAACACAGTACAAAAATATTTTTACATGGAAACCCAATACGGGAAAAAACCACAAAACATCTTCTTTATGTTCTTCTCCAAGCACCAACTTACAAGCTATAAATTTTCAGATCAACATGCACCCACCTATCACAGATAACAAGGACACCAATCCTCTCAGGAACCAACCTATCACAGATAATGAGGAAACCAATCCTATCAGGCACCAACATATTACATATAATGAGGACACCAATCCTCAGTGAGCTTCGACTCACCCTAGAACCACCCTTTCGCCCTAAATTCAGAAAAAATTGTTACATTACACAGACTGCAATTTTTTTTTATTTTTGTTCCTTTGAACAGTTACAGTATCTTATTCCCACATGCTTTCACACACCTACACAATCATAGCGTATCCATAATTTTAGTAATTTTTTCTGAGTTCACCTTCGTGTATGTGGAGGTTTAATGGTTACATTGTGGAAAAACTTTGACCACATCAAAATCTTGTCAGTTAAATAAAGTGTGAAGGTTTTATTGTGGAAAAACTTTGACCACATCAAAATCTTGTCAGTTAAATAAAGTGTGAAGGTTTTATTGTGGACAAAATTTGACCACATCAAAATCCTGTTAGTTACACCTTTTTCTAAATAAAGTATGTGGACACATGCTGGTTACATTGTGGAAAAATTTTGACCACATCAAAATTCATTTAGTTATATGTGGAAAAACTTCTTTTATCAGATATTCTTTGACCAAATCAAACGAACCAAATCTTCCTTGTTATAACAAAATGTTCATTGTTGCGACAATTCACATTCTAGTTTACAGAGCGTCTACTGCACGAATAGATTAAGAGCGCACAACTTAAGTCACAAGTATTCATCCTATCACATTCCACTTCATTGCTTGTCACACTCACTTTGTCTCGTTATGATCTTCTGTGATGTTTGCTGCATCAACTCAAGGTGCCTTGCAAATATTCTTCTGTGCAACTTTCACCCATTCCATCGTAGTCCATTTCCTCGTAGTCCATTCCATCCCATTGTTGCAACGTCACATTGTCGTAGTCCATTTTGTCACACCGTCACAGTCCATTCCGTCGCACTATCACTTTGTCGTAGTCCACTATGTCACACTGTCTGAGTCCATTCTGTCGCACTGTCACACCATTGTAGTCTATTCTCTCACACCATTGCACCATTGTAGTCCAATACCTTGTTGACCTCAATGACAATTTATGATCAACACATTCAACATAACAAACCATTAAAAATGTAAATATATGGGAGTCCAAGAAGATGGGTCAACATGATGACGAAGAAGAAGTATGAAGTTCATTATTTGAGATGTAGACTAGTTGGACTCCCATCGTATGGGTTGTAACATTGTGGGTTCCGATAATAGAAGGGGAGATAAAAACAAGGAAACCCATGGGCCTAGAAAGATACTAGACAACAACAACTGAATGCATGTGGAACTTGGGTGAATTTACCTACATAACTAGAAAAATAAATCCTGAAGGAATATTTGAGGGGGGATGGGAATAGTTAGTGAAATGACCTCAGAGGGAGTGCTTAACATGCCAGTTTGAAGAAGTATATACCTAAAAGGGAAGGGTGAATAACTTATCCATATGCAGTGAAAAAAAATATCGGCACACATTGAACCAAATACCTTAAGTGAAAGTACTAATGAAAATAAACTTGATAGTACAAATGGTATAAAAATAGAGCTAGTGAGAATGGAACTTTGGTGAGAAAAAATGGCCTTGGGGGAATTTTTTAAGAAAATGAATGGAGCATTCATCATTGGAGGTGGTGATGTTATGATTCCAAATATGCAAATGAATCAAAAAATGGAGCTTTGGAGATCCCACCTACGCCTAAATAAATTTATGACTAGGCCATATATAAAAGGGCATGGGGCCCATAAAATGAACTAATTTGTAATTTATTGAGTTGGAACGTGAGTGTTGGGAGCCTAAGACCTTCTCAAGCTTGTTGTTCATGCACCCATGACCCATTTATGGTTCTTGGAGATTTATGTAAGGGTTCCTGAACCAACCTTTTAATTTCTCCATTCAATTTCTAGGGTAAGGTGTGAGGGGGGGTTGTACAAACCTTTTTTGAATGGGACCATATAGTTCGTGCAAGATATCATCAATAGTTGTGTGGTATGATGTGACTATTTGATGGTCACTCACGTGAATGATATGAATGTCCACATTACAACCATGAGACATTATTGTACATTTGTTCATTGGATAACCACACAAAGGTCACAACTAAAAAATGGATAGTTGCGAGAGATGTTTTGCGCAACTATTGTTTGAATAGTTGGGTGAATTGTGTGCATGTTCTATGAAAAGTTAGACCAAGAATGAGTGAAAGTTTTTGCTAAAAAATTGTGCGACTCATGCGTATGTTCATTGATCAATCACACAAGGGACTTGCGTGATTTTTTACTAAACAATCACATGGGATGTATGGATAGATGATATCTAGGCATGAAAACTTGAAGAAATGGAAAAAAAAAAACTAACTTGATTTGTTTGGTTTTGTGTTTTGGAAGAGATGGACACCATATTGGACAACCATTCCTATCTAGTGGTGGGAGAGGGACTATGTTTCCCTACAAATTGAGGTTCATGGGGATCCTTGTTACACATCAACATTACTCACTTTGATAAGTGTCGCAAGTGTCACATGTTTCTCACAAGTGTCACAAGTGTCAAGCAAAGCATGCTGCCATGATAACCATTTCATACTTAAAACAACATTAAGAAGACACTTAAAATGCCTCAAACACTTGATTTGAAGGAAGAGGAATGGTTAACTAGAGTTAAGTACCTCTTGCCACCTGAAAGAAGCATTAAATCTAAGGTTTTAGAAGAGAGCGCTCCCCTATATCACTCTTAGGAGCGCTGACGCTCCCCTATAAAGTGCTAGGGAGTGTTATAACACCAATTAACCCTTCTAAAGGAGCACTATGCATTTCAAGAGTGCTGGCGCCCCCCTAAATCCTACTAGGGAGAGTTATAGTGCTCTGATGGCCTTTTTGAGGGAGCGCTACCTATTCCGGGCAACAATTGATCTGTTGAGGAAAATAAGGGGAAGATCTTTCAATCTTGAAAGGCAGTTGCATTCAGACTCCTAGTTCAGCCATGATCTTAGGGAAGATCCTTGACTCACGGAGGAAAATACTCATCTTACCCTAAATATACCTCAATAGGTTAGGTCTCTCTAAACCTATATAAACAGGCTCTATGATGGTGAAAAGGAGGAAGAATTGGAAGCATGAAACCTATGATCTCATAGGAAACATATAGTGAACTAGAGGAAAGTAATCAGTGAAGTTGTTGTCATCCGGATCGTGGATCTTTTGAGCAAGCGTTAGACAAAGGGGACTTGATGAAGCTGTTGCATTCACATCTACGGTTGTAAGTTACTTCTGTCATTGTTCTCATCAATATGAAACGCTTGGCCTGTTTCTTTCTAGTTTGTGTTTAATCTCACATAAACTTGTCTCTGATAGATAGATCTATTTCAAGATAATATCAATAGAGTAGGAAGTGGTTGTACTATTGTTTGTCTACAAGGCTCATCGAGGAGCGAAAAGATTGGAGCTCAACTCAAAGCGTACAGGGACAAACGCCGAAAAAAGGTACTTCTTTTCTCCTTCCTCCTTGTACATTAGTTTGTATAGATTTGAAAGGAACTCAGTGTCCATGTTAAGCATCTTCTGTCTTAAGGTTTAAGAGTCTAGCTATCAAGAGGAGATCTACCTGTCAGCATGGAGATTTTCGTTCAACAATCCTACAGGACAACTTGAGTTGGCCAACTATAACTTACTCAAGTACTTTGAATGGACCATGTTGTGCTCCTAGGAGGAGATACTGGCCCATATGATTGATAAGAGGAGGCCCCACCATCATTCCTTTGAGGTGTGTGGGTAGATTATTGAGTTGTTTCTTGAGGTGGACTTATACTTTCAAACCAAGCTCCCCTTTTAGGGAGAGATGTCATAGTTGAAGCCTCATATGGATGGTGCAAGGATGATCCAATAGCTCACAATGCATTAATACACCATGGATGAGGCTGTGAGAGGGGGATCCATATAAATATTCATGATTTGAGATCTATCCAAATGTGTGGTGGAATATATGGTAGCGAGGATATATATATCCTTGTGTACTTAGCACATCACTAGCACCCAAATTATAGTCATGGAGACGATGATCCAATGAAGGTTTTGTTCCTAGGATTATATGATGAGAGACACCATGTTTTCACGGCTAACACATTGTTGGATGTGCAGAGAGGGGGAATTTACCTTTAGTTAATTCCTTTTTTGTTTCTTCTTTAAGTAAGTGGTGCTCTTATTCCCATAGGTGCACCTTGAGATGAGGGGGCCGAGAGAGCCCTATATGAGGTGGTGGGGGGAACTTATCATCCATGAGGGTGGAGGGGAGGTTCTTTACTATGGAATATCATCGTTGGTGGCTTCAAATGCCACATATTATACTAGAGTTCCCGTACATGGGAATGAATTATAGACACGACCTTGAGATGGGTCTTCTAGCAGGTGTCATTTGGGGTCTAATGGGCGAGTAATTATATTTTTTCTATTACATTTATGTGTATGTTTCTTTGTTTCTTTATCTATTTCATTACATAACAAATTATTGATGGGTATTTTTCTATGGGTGTGCAGATGAAAGATCGGGGGGCTGAGAGGCACCATTGCTGAGGGATGACCCGATAACAGATTGAGTAGTAGCGGCCTAGAGGGGACATAGAGAGTGGGTTAGTGATGGGGTTTTCATGACGATGAGGTAGGGCCAATGCACTGTAGGTGGTGAGTGGACCCAAAGGAGGAAGGATAATAGGTGGAAGAGCTTGATTGTTAGTTGTCAGACATATGAAGGTGTCTAGACCTTTTGTTGCAGGGTGTGTGATCTGAAAATAGAAGGTTGACTTGTTATGCTATGCAAGCACCCTCTACTTCATTAAAAATAAACTTTACAGGACCTTGCTTCATGTGTTAAACTATGCAAGATAAACTTATGTGTTAAGTTCATGTATCTTCTTGTAAATGATTATGTGTGAGGATATGTTCTTTAAAATGGTTATATATGTACTTTCAATAAATACACAACAACACAACTTGCAGCAAATAAACCATCAAACTCACAACAAGAACAAGCTAATAAAGGAGTTCACCCCCCTCCGGGCTACATCTCCTTGAGCCTCCATCAATGGACTTGGCTCTCTGGGATTAATTTGTCAAAAGTTCTTTTACAAGATGTTTCTCAACTCCAATGGAAAAAAAAACTGTACCATTGAGATCATAACACATAAAAACCCCAAAAATGACTAATAGAACTCTGAAAACGGATCATGGCTCATCCGGGCATGACCTCTTCTACATGTGGCCATAAGCTTCCCTGAGCTTCTCTTTGGCAAAGAAACCTGTAAAAGTCCTCAAAAGCCTCTGAAAACTATCCCAATGTGTCCAGAGCATATCAATTAGCCAAAAATGATTATTCAATCACAGAAAACAAACATAGGCTCACCAAACCATGTCCTCGATCAATGAGGGCTTCAAGCTTCCTGGAGCTTGCTGAAAATTCAATGGTGAAAAAATTGCAGAAGAAGTCTTCAAATGGCCTTGATAATAGTACCAATGGATTCAGCACATCCAAAAACCCCTGGCTGGGCTTTTACGGAACCTCAATCGACCAAAAGATGAAGAAGTTAGGCCTCCTCCATTTTCCTCCTTCAACCTTGCTGAAACTGGTTCGCCAAAATGCACCCTTTGTGTGCTTGAACCTGGCTCACACACTCATTTAAGCGCAAAAACCCAGCACCGGGCGCAACCATGCCAACGGTGCAAACCGTAGGACGGTTAAGGGTGTGCCAGCCCCTAACCACCTCGGCACCTAGGCGTATGGGTCATAGGACCATGTGCTTGGGTACAAAGTGGTTAACGGTTATACAACTGTTGAAACGGACCCGTGCTCCGGTCACATGGTTGTGGAACAAAAAAAACCATGGGCTAAGTGTTTTAAACCCGCACGCAAACAGTGCAATGTATTATGTTTAAACCACGGGCTATGTTTCAAATGCGCGCGTAAATGGTCGGTCGAAATATATGGCACGGTTATATGTAATACAAACGACCACGGGCCGGGGCTTAGCCCCGGCCCGACCCTCGCCCAATATACAAAAAGGTCAAACATAAATACATTAAAACTTGTATATATAACAAGCAATAAACTGCGGCCCATTGGTCGGGCGGTCGTGCGAAGGCGCTAGGTGAATGGGAGGTCCAGGGGTCGAACCCCACGGACTCTCACATAAGTTTTACATAACCATATGAACCAAAAATGAGTGACACATGGCGCCTCTGGATTGGGCCATGTGTCTTCACAACATTCCCCAGGTACAGGACACGTGTCAACACCCGACTCACCAACAGTCAACCAATCAACATTTGACACGTCATCATCGTACGGTCTGTACGGCCCTGCCACGTCAGACCGTACGGATTATACAGACTGTATGGATAGGTACAGTCAGCATCTAAAATTTTTGTCTGTTTGCCTTGACGAACAGATCGCGATAACTTCTCCATACGACGTCCATTTGACAAAGTAAATATACTGTCGGAATTAGGAAGACGAGACAGACACAATGGCACTATTTTCGTCGCATTCCGAGCACTTTGAAATTTGAGCAAAATTTGATCCCCTGGTCCAGATTTTGATCAGTGTGGGAGAGGTTGGATGGGTTGACCTTAGTGACATGATGGTTGATGTGTATGGTGGTATTAGAGTAGAGTGGTGTCCGCTCTTGAGGCAGGTATTAGTGGTTGGAGCCACAATCAGAATGCAAAGGATGTCTCTAGTGGGAGGAGCTAGAGTCACTAAAAGGAAAACACCTTGTAGCAGAAATTTTTGTGGAGGTTTTTAGTATTTCAATATTTGGAAAAACTTTCAAAAAATCATCTGCTACAACCTCCGCTATGGGAAGTGGAGGTTTTAGAGGAGGTTTTAATGGATGTTCCATATAACTAATAAAATTTAGGTAGGAGGAGGTTGTAGCAGAGGTTTTTTTTTCCAGTGCTTGTACTGTTAAAACGCACCAGTGCGCTCTCACACAATCTTCCATGGTGCCTAAATAACACTAAAATACATCTATTCTCTTATAATTATTATTCACCGATGCTCTTATAATTGTTACACACCGGTTTCTTATTGTTTTCATATGAAGCACCAATGTGTTTTGAGTATATGTACGCATTGATTCTATTTATAATTCATACATACCGTTGCTTGTTTTACCATGTGCACCCAAGGGTAGTGAAATTTTGAATATTCGAGGTGAGATGTCAACACCATTATTTTTACTAAGCACCGATGCATATACTATATTGAAAACATCATTTTGTAGATTATATTTAAAGTCATGGTGCGTATATTATATTTAAAGCATCGGTTCATATATTATATTTAGAGCTCCAATGTGTATTGCAAATCATGTGCACCACAAAATTTTGAAGTGATAAATATAATTGTATGTTATGGTGTCTAAGGAACAATGCAACAATAAATATAATTGTATGTTATGTCATCTAAGGGACAATGTTTTTTCTCAATATTTTGCACCGGTTCTTTAATACAATTAATGGGCACCATTGCGTATTACTATTTAAAACACACTGCATCGTATTTTATGGCACACACCATTTAGTGAGTTCATAATAATACTCTGCACCGATGTGTATATATTTTAATTATTATTATTATTTTATAAATTTTTAATTAATCATCTCAAAATAAAATATTTTTTATAATAATATTGTTTTATATTTTTGTTATTATGTTTTGATATAATGATTGCATAATTAATGTGTTATCCAACAGATTACACTCTGTTATTTGTAACAATGTAAACCATCCACATATTAATTATCAACAACACGACATTTGACAACATTTGACAATGCAATAAAATAAGAAGCCCATTTTATTATATATGAATAAGAGACCCATTGTCATACAAAATGGGACAATGTAAAGGTCCACAATCATCAAATTGCAACTAATATGTAATTGTTACACTTATTGGCATCATGTCCTCATGCAATCGGGACAATATGTCGAGTACATTAAACAAAATCCTCGATTTTCACAGACAAATATTCCAAAACATACAACTTGAAGTAACATTCAATTATATTGATTTTCATTCATCATTTGAACTATTGCCATCACTCGAGTTGCGTGCATGCCTAATTTCTTCATCATTTGTAGGTGATATTGTACTTTTGTTATTTAACCTAATGTTTTCTTGATCGACTTGTTTTTTGATGTTCTCCCTCTTCATATTCCATTTACAAAC
>ML779595.1:1573874-1586098 GCA_009831015.1 Picea engelmannii
TATATATATATATATATATATATATATATACATGATTGCGTAAATAAAAAAAACATACCATAACAACAAGTCTTTCATAGACAATACACATTCTTTCAAAGCCATGCTTCATGCCTTCTCTCAAAATCTCTTATGTTGGCTACACTCCATACTTTGTTTCTTGCATGTTTAATACGTCGTGACAAAGCACATTCTATATAATTAATATAAAGGTTTCTTGTTGTTCCGTTAACTATAAAACAAGGGAAGTTAAACAACATAGCTACTTACAAATTGTTCAATTAACCCTTGATACTTCAACATATACTTACAACCCATACTTAACCCAATGTCTATCAATTCATCAGTTGGTACCTCTTTATATGTTAGCACCTATTAGAAGGCATCCATGGATAAGTGTAAATTAATTATTTAAATATAAATATCACAACAAACAAGAAATCTTAAGTAGGGTTGGAAATGTAAGTACTCGCAAATTTTGTGATCAACCCTTTTATTCCTTGTCATCTTGTCTTATGTGTTGAATATGTTTTATTTCTTTTCTTTTCTGCAACAAAACAATTGAAAATTAGTATTTCATGTGATAATAAAATTCGATGTACAAACCATAAAGACGTTTTTTAAAAGAAAAAACGAACAATGATAGGCTGGTTTGGATAGAAAATGCCCGATATATAAGTAAAGAAACCCTATAAAGATATGTTGCTCAAAAAATTTCTCGTTGTGAAATATAGAGAGGGAAAGCAAGAAAATCAACAAGGAAGATATGCTTCCAATACCAAAGGTAACTATGAAACCATTATTTTTGGGGGAGATGCATTGAAAAATTCTTGAATCAAATAGGGGAAAGTTAAGCTGATCAATAGAATGAGATGATATACTTGGAATTTCTCCGCTACATATTTGTATGTGACCTATAATGATCGCTTTGGAATTTGACTTTTCAAAAAACTACACCCACTCCAAAGTATTTGCTTGTAAATCTCCTTTGCACAAATCTCCCCTCTAAATTTTGGGAAAAGAATGAAAGAATGAATAGGGTTTTCATTTATAAACATATACTTTTAGAAAAACAAAATTCCCGCTCATTTTTTATTGCATATTTCGTTGCATTGACGATAAATGTGCATGTTGTTGGTTTTTAAATTGCTTATCTGGTGCACTATATAGTACATAACGCATTGGTGTGGTGCCTACGTCAAATGAACTGAATCATTTTTTCATTGTATATTTTGAAACATTGATGATAAATGCACACTATTTTTTTAACTTGCTTAATCGACACACTATATAGTTCATACAAAATCGATGCGATGCTTAAGTACTAACACACCGAAAAACAATTTAATTTGCAAAATGAAAATGAAAATATACGCATTTAAATCTTGTGGAGAAAATAATGGAGGTCACTCTTTGGTGCCTTTAATAACTTACAACATCAAGGTGTTTGGATTATATAGATGCATCGATGTGTCATTATATAATTAGGTGCACCATTTACATTTAAAAGTTTTTCGAAATTCTATTTGAAGTTTCATTGTTCTATGCTTCCCAAGATGATGGTTTTGGCTCAAATTTAGGAAAAAAGGAATTATAATTTATTAAATGCCCAATTCTTCAGAATCCATCACATTCCATATCATTGCAATTCCTTCAAGTCCTCCCCTAGTGATTGTAGTAAGTCTAGATTTAATTTGTAATTTATTTATCTCATTGAATTTATGTTATGTATGCATGTGCAATTGAATTTTGTAGGATCCTGATTCATGATCGAGTTCAGATGTTTAATATATTCTAGTAGTTCCAAAATTCTACAAGCTCTTATCAGGAGAAAGATACCGCAAGCAAACGTTCAATGAAAATGGACAACTACTTTACCCTACCAATTATAACATGTCATCTTTCAACAACCAACCTAGGTCAATGATATTACATTATGAATTGGATCTCTTTTATGCAGACACCCCATGGGGCATAAGAAAATGATGATTGAGTAATTGTATTTTCAGATTTCAATGGAACTAATGTAAATATGTTGCTTAATTCAACATTTTTTTATAAAGTAGTTGGTTGCATGTTTATTATTGGGAAACAAATTTGAATCCTTCTAATAACTATTTAGTATAATGTGTGAACATACTAAATGCATTTTGTTACTAATATTATTCATGTAATGTTCAAAATTTTTACAATCAAGATTCTGATGATAAGAGACTTGTCTACCATCTACCATTGCACCCCACTACAATATTAAGTCATGAGTTTGATATTAAATGAGCACAACTAAGAGAGGAATTATACCAAGCATGGTTGATAAATTAGACCTGATATCATTCCACTCATAGATATTTGAAAGGTCTTGCACTAAGTTTGGGGTATTCATTGATGGTTCATTTCTACCCAGTCTGTGTATGAGAGGGTTTTATCTATTACAAGGTTTCAATGAATATATAGTGAAATTTATTTTTGCACCCTTTATCACTACTACTTCACATATGAGGATTTGTAGCTCTATCATTATTTCCATCCAAAGGCTTTCCAAATTAATGGATACTCTGTGAAAATGAATCAATGAAGGCCCCTTGTCAGGCCAAAAAATTGAAATGATGAATGCTGAATAAGTCATCTCACTTTAAACGTCAACTTGGGGTTAATGCAAGCTTATGAGGTATTGTTCACTATGTATGTGACTACAAAATTAATCTAAAACCAAAATTTTGAAAAAATGCATAAATAAAATGTTGAACTTTTGGCAAGTCATTCCCTTCTGCTTCATACCATCAACCTTGTGATCTTCACTTTAAATCCTCTAGAAATGTGCAAGGGTATCCAGAGGTATCATATCATTTTTTATGGGATAAATAAATAGGTTGATTCATTGGTGGAACTTAGGATCCTAAGGGATTCTTTTATACAATCAATCCTTATAACTTTTAGTAACCTTAGATTGCTCATCTTGAACATTCTTTAAGTACTGGATATTATAAAAGTAAATAATATAAGTGAAGTACACAAAGTATAAACTACATAAGTGATGTTCAAAGACATGGATAAAAACACAAAAATGATGGAAATAACATAAATTTACTAATTATCTGGTCTACTACAAGAGTTTGTAATCTTACTATAGAATTCGGTAATCTACACTAAAATAGAATTGGAATGTAACAAGAGATGCATACATGGGTTCTCATTCCTCCCCTTGTGTGGTCCCTACTCAAGGATGGTACTATAACCCTTGCTTAAACTAGTAACACTGAAATGTGTAACAACATTGTCTGCTTCTCTTATTCAAAATATGTCATAAAAATGAGGTAGAAAGTTTCCTTATACTACAACTCAAAACTATCAATAGTACTATTCAAATGATAACATGAAAAAATAATGTGAGGTCCCTAATATATCACCCTATGCTCCTATTTATACCTGAAGGAAAACCTAACTAAATTCCCAATGACTTCCTTTATTGCCGAGAGTTGTCCCTAAAAATATGCATTTTCATTTATGGGATCTCAATCTTCTTATGCTATTTGAATCCTCAAGTATTGGATGATTTGAATTGTTTATAGGTCATTAATTATACTTTTAATGTTGTCATATATTGAGGTGGGGAAAAGGGACAATATCCCTTGAATTTCTCATTATGAACTTGGTTTTGTTGAGTCATAATTCAGGAGGATTGGATCTTGCCCTTGGTGACTTGATTCTTGCACTCCTAGCCTTTCAACCATATTAGTCTTCATAGGAAATCCATAATCAACTCAAGATCATATTGCATCACATTCATATTCATTATTTTAAGAAAATAATGTGTATATAGATGAACACATGCCGCAAGAACCTTAGTGATCAATGAAAAAGGCACAATTTTTCTATATTAAGGTCAAGTCTTGGAGAAAAATGTATGAAATGTTTATATAGGATGGGATAAATAAGGGACATAATGAAGGCCCATTATTACCCCCATTACTATAGGGTTTGTATGTCCCTGCACAACAAAGAAACACTTTGAAATGTGATTTTTTCCTCGCTCAACCTTCTTGCTTTGATTTTGTATCTTGACATATTACTTGTTGGAAGTGATATTCCACAATTTGGGTTGCTTCCTCTCTGTTAGGATACCCTATTGTTTCATCTTCTTCCTTCCACATACTTCTTTATTTTCGCTCATGAACCTCTAGTTTAGGTAAAAGGGTGGAGCAATAGAGGGTATTTGAACTTTATCCCAATCCATCTGAGTTTCATCTTCTTGATTGCTCCTATGTATAGTTGTGCCCTGAAGAGGGCAACCCTCAAATTATGTGGAGAATAATATTCTAAATTTTTGAGGACAATGGGTAACTCTTCACATTGGTGTTAGAAAAATTGTATTTCTCTTTTGGTTGAATCCTTGACTATTTTTTTATAATGGGAAACTACCCCTCTTATTGTTTATTCCAAGAAGGGTATTAGTTCATTGTTTGAAGTTAGGGTTATGTGATTTTTCAATACCTCTCTCAACCGTGTTACCTCTTCTCTAACCGATAGATTATTTCTTATTTCCTCTTCCTTGTATCTCTATAGTTATACAACTCTTCCCTCTTCATTATGAACCTAGGAGAAAAATTCCCTAAGTTTTACCATTTCCCATGTAAGGATTTGGGGATCACCTCTAAGGGTGTGGCATTGCAAAATTATATAAGTAGAATTCACAAAGTTGGTCCTTATTTCATCACTCTTTTGATAAATATTTATGCATTCCTTTTGATTTTATAGTTCATGAGGGAGGTGGTTGAAAATATACCTTAGTCAAAAATTGAGCCATTGTTCCCCAAGGAACAAAGTGTATCTCCTTCTAAGGGGGTTTATAAGAGATAATTTATTTGCTACTTATATGGGTTGATGGACAATTTCCCCTAGTGCCTCAATCCTTTCTACCTTGTTCTTGACCTCCCTAGTTTTTTTTCTAATGTAGCCCTTAGTTCTCCATTCTCTTCCTTCAATTACTTCTTATCATCTAGATGTTGCATCTTGAAGATTTGGAATTTCTCCTATAATTTTAATGTTTTCTACTCAATATGTGCCCTAGAATCCTTTGTAGTTGTGATCTCCCTCTCTTGTCTGTTTGATACAGTTTCCTTCCATTTTAGGGCCTCTACCCTATATTCTTCTAGCTGGGATATGAGGACTTCCATGCTAGGTTCATTTTTGTTAGTTTGAGTCCCTTCATGGTATATCCCAATATCCTTTGTTGTGATAGAAGGTGTGGCATCATTCTCAATATCTATAATAGATTTATGTTTTTCAATGGCCACATTCTTGGTTGCTTGAGACATGGTTCTTTCCCTCATAATTATTCTTTGTTTCCATCCTAATAGGCTTCTTGGATTTATCTTGATGGGGATGCCTTTAGGAGTTCCCATATGAACCAAGGTGACTATAATAATTCTTGGATCTTCCTCTATTTTAACAAAGGCTTCCTTCTATTCCTCTCCTTGGCTTGTTTTCTTTTGTTTCCTTTTATTACTTACACATGTATTACCTCTACCTTCTTCTTATTCTTCTTCCTTGAGGATATTTATATTACTTGGCTTGAGCTAGCTTGGAAGGGAAAAAATTCTTCCTTGTTCATGGTTGAAAAATTTCCCAATCAACTTCATAGGTTTGTTTATCTAATGCATCACAAAAAATGAGTTTGATTAGCCTATGATGGGATAAGTAATTCACTCTTCCTTCCTACACTTTATCTCTTTTTTCTTTGAAAAACTATAATAGATTGTAGGGGAATGCTCAATTTTTTCTTAGGTTGCTCATAGTGGAAGTTTATTAGTCCTAAAATAGTATGTATGAACCATATGATTTTTTCCCTCACATGTTATTTATTATTACATGTAAGGCTATCTAATCCCAAGGTTTGGGCATGCTTTCTCTTCTCACACCATTCTTTTCTTCTTGCACCTTTTCAAAAAGTCCGAAGAAACATTTCTTTGTAGTCAAAGCAATTTTTCTCTATTCATGGTCCCACGTTATACCAACAGGGAGCCCCGTAAATATGACCAATAGGGGTTCATCAACTTGAATTTGGAAACCCCTCAATATTGTTATGCATTTTTGTCCCTATAAGTGTTGGAAATAATATGAAAACTCCAAAGAAACCTTATCATTAAACCCATTAAATACCTCCACTGCGTCACGATTAGCACATTTTAGAGGGATTTGTGGGTTCCCTTCTATTAAATCTAACTATCATATTAGTGTCTTCTTGCTTAGGGTTTTCTTCACTTGTTTTATTCTTTTGACATTAACCAATAAAAATATGCTTTTAGGATGGTTCTTCTTATGATATTAACTCATTTTCATTCATAAGAAAAACAAAATAATCTATTCTAAATAGTAGGCTTGTCCACTTATTCTTTTTCTTGCGTTTACATAAGTTTATAGCTAGGGACTTACCTTTTTCTGAGCCTTGAGTGTTGAGTTTATTTACCTCTATTCCTTTATAGCTTTGGTTTCAAATATTTTGTTTTGTACTCCATTATGATCGTTAAATTCATGCTAATGCTACATTACCTCCCCCCCAATGTTTCAATGTCTTCATTGACATGATTTAGGTGATGATATAATGATAGCATAAGGTTAGGGAGATGTGGATGTTAGATTATCTGTGGATATGTAAACATAATTGCAGAAACTAACCCATTTCTAGTTATACGGGAGCCAGATAAGGGTTCTTGACCCAACCTTTTAATTTTTGCATTCAATTTCCAGGGTAGTGTGGGGGGGAGGGGGGGCTGTACAAACCTTTTTTGAATGGGTCCATATGGTTTGCATGGGATATCATCAAATAGTTAAATGGTACAATTTGACTATTTGATGGTCGTTGATGTGAACGACATGACTATCCACATTACAATTATGAGAAATTTATGCATGATTATTCATTGGACAACCATGCAAAGGTCACGGCTATAAAATGGACAATTGCGAGAGATACTTTGCACAAATATTGTTTGAATATTCAAGTGAGTTGCATTCTTACTTAGTAAAAAGTCACGCCAAGAGTGAGTGCAACTGTTTGCTAAACAATTGTGTGACTCATGCATTTGTTCATTAATCACTTGCACAAGGGACTTGCATGACTGTTTACTAAACAATCACATGGGATGTAGTGATAGATGAGATATAGGCATGGAAACTAGAAGAAATGGCCAAAGAACTAACTTGATTTATTTGGTTTTGTGTTTTCATAGGGATTGACACCATATTGGACAACCATGCCTATCTGGTGGTGGGAGAGGGACCATGATTCCCTATGAATTGAGGTTCATGGGGATCCTACAGTATGACTTGAGTTGGCCATCTACAATTTACTCAAGTACTTTGAATGAACCTTGTTGTGATCTTAGGAGGAGCTACTGGCCCACTTGATTGATATGTGGAGGCCCCCACCACCATGCCTTTGAGGTGCGTGGTTAGATGATTGATTTTTTTGCTGAGGTTGAGTTATAATTTCTAACCAAGCTCCCCTTTAAGGGAGAGATGTCATAGATGAGGCCTCATATGGATGGTGCAAGGATTGTCCAATAGCTCGCAATGCATTACCACACCAAGGATGAGGCTTTGAGAGGGGGATGCATATCAATATTCATGATTCGATATCCGACCACCAGTGCGGTGGCGGATTTGGTAGTGAGGATATACAAAACCTTGGGTACTGAGAGCATCACTAGCACCCAAACATTGGTCAGGGAGAGGGTGATCCATGGAAGGTTTTATTCCTAGGATTCTATGAAGAGAGAGGCCATGTTTTCTCAGCTAACACATTGTTGTAAATACAAAGAGGGGGTATTTTATTTCGACTTAGTCCTTTGTTGTTTCTTATTCAAGCAGGTGGTGCTCTTATGCCCATAGGTTCACCTTGAACTAAGGGGGATGAGAGATCNGGGGGGGGACTTATGATCCATGATGGAATAGAGGAGGTGGGGAGGATCTTTACTCTTGAATATATCCGTTGGTGGCTTCAAACACCACATTTATATTGTAGTTCTTTTACATGGGAATGGATTGTAGGCACGACCTTGAGATGTGTCTTCTAGCAGGCGTTGGTTGGGGTTTGATGGGTAGGTACTTGTGTTTTTACATATACATTTACATGTATGATTTTTTCTTTCTTTCTTTATTGCATTACATAAAAAATTACTAATGGGTGTTTTGTTATGAATGTGCATATGATGGACTGAGGGGCTGAGAGGAATTGTTGGTGAGGGATGACCTGAAAACGATATCAATTTTGATAGTAGTGACCTGTTGGCAGCAATAATATAATTTCTATTTTTACAAGCTGCCTACACAGGGTCTTTAAATTATCGTTACTCGTCACAACCATTCTCACTAAACGACACTTGTCACTTGTCACTTTTTACATACCTTCCTTTCAATATTTGTTTTCATGACTGTAAGCATGAAAACTTGCTGCTGGAATTCACACTTTGTTTCGATTTTTGATCAAAGGATAACTGTTCATATGGTCTATTGTCGAATTGTTGTATTTTTTTATGAACATGATTATTTTCCTTGTTTATAACCCCTTGGTCTTAAACATTCCTTGGTTACATAAGTAAAAAAACCTCCCACTCATCAATATTCGATTAATAGTAATGGGGTTTGATTCATAAAAAAATTTAACACAATGTTTATTTGAAACTTTTACCTTGTAATCAAGTCATGAATGTGTGCACTCTATGGTATTCAAGTGCTTACATCCTTACATTACCCATATCCCAAGGTATCATATGAGGTACAATGTGATATTATTGCTCTGTATGACCTCGAGCTTCACGATCTCTTTCCTACGCATGGTGATTAATGCTCTTGTCTACCATTTCAAACTGTCTTTGCTTTACATTGAGGAAACTCGAGACTATGGCTCTGTGTTTCTCTATCAAACCCTACCTCAAATTTCCATGTTGATTCCCTTCTGTTAGCCATGGCTCCTATGGTTAGGATTGAGCCCAATGGAATCCAAACCTTGTTATCTTATGACAACACCAGAGACGACTTAGAAAGGAATGCCTGGCATTTGTTTATTGAAAAGTTTAGGGGTTTCAGTCTGAGAGTTGCCCAAGAGTTCGCATTGACTTTTGACGGTTGCAGAGAAAAGATAGGAGACATGCAGCTTGAGGTAGATGAAGATTTTATAAGCCAAGCTATCGGTTTACCAGCTGTGGGGAAAAAGTGGTTCAAGAACGCAAAGGTTGAAGAGGTCCCCTGGTCATTGTTGTTCACCTCAAGGAAAATTACCAGCTGCGACTGAGGTATGCTTGTATCGTCTTTAAAACCTAGGTGGCATGATCTGTTAGCCATTGTGAAATAGTTCATTACGTGTGAAGGGCGATTTGGGTTGGTTTTCTTGTATCACTTGCGATTTCTTATGAGGTTCATTGATTTCTCGTTGAACATGCCCTACTTTCTGCTTAGAAGTTTGTACAAGATGGGAAAGCGGTTCAGGAGGTAGAAGTCTGATTCTAGTTTAATCCATCATGGTTTAATCAAAATTATCATTATATATCAGTTGCAATTAAACAACGATTGTTGGGATGCTTTTCTGTTGCGAAATGATTTTGGTAATAGTGAGTTGGGGTGGGTGGACAAGACTGTTATCACAAAAACCCTTGTGAAACCTACCATCTCTCCTCCGTCGCTCATGCCCTGTGATCCTGTCTTTAATTTGGAACCCTCAACCTACCCTGATTCTACTCAACCCCACACTCAACCGGATTCATATCCTAAGAGTTGTGTTAAGACTGTTAAAAAACCCATAGGGAAAATCTCAAAGGCAACGTTGATGTTAATTATAAGAGTAAAAGGGTCGCTCATTGGGTTTCACGATGTGCTCGAAACAAACCCAAACACTGTGTAGATATAAAGAACAGAATTGAGGTAAGTGAGGATTCAAATTCAGAAATTGAAAGGTTCTTGGCCGAAGAGTATCCATATTCATATGGACTTTGCCCTGACAGACCCTATGATTATGTTACCAACCTACCACCGTGTTTAAAGGACAATCCTCTTTTTCCTGGCATCAAACTCCGTGATGAACCTACATGTCAAATGGACGATTCTCCAACTGTTAATACTATCAGTGTCAATGCACAGTCTCTACAGTCGCACTGTAATGAATGTTGATCCTGGATCGACAGGTATTATGCAGATGTGCCTTTACTACAGTCCCGACTGAAATCTTTGGAAGAACAGGTGGATTCGTTAACAAATGAGAATAGCACACTCCAATCCATAGCTCAATCCAAAGACAAATGCCAAAACGTTACAGGGTCTATTATTTTTAATAACGTGGAAGCAACGACAACAATAGTAAATTCAAAGATTACTTGATTTGTTTGAATCCCTTAAATTGTGTTGTTGGGAAATAATACCCTACGGACTAGCAAAATAGGGTCAGATTTGCATGCAGATTTTGACCTTAAAGAAATGATCTTTTAACCTACCACCCCGAAACTTGAACCCCTCTTTCAAGACACATGCATGGAAAGGAACTGCTAACCTTTTTACCAATGTTTGGTGTAGATCCTCCGTTGCGCGTTGCCCGCTTACTTGCGCTGCTCCTTCCAAAGTTAACCTGCAATCTAGACAAAACACTACGCATGCATGCTATTTTTCTACTTGAGGGTTATAAATTAAGCATAAATTACACAAATCATAGATAACTCATGCATTGGGACGGGAAAAGTATTATTTTATTATTTTCAAGATGAATCAACTTACAATCAAAGTCGAGACTGGCCACCGCTCTTTGATCCTGATTCTGGGCTCCTCCTCTTCTTTGTCCTCCAACTGCTTTGCGTTAATTCTCCTTAGGCTTGAGGAAAGGCTAAAGGGTTGGGACAAATGGATTTGACAAATGGGCAGAGTTTCTTTGCTATAATTTTCCTCCTCCAAATGGTACCCCTATCCCTTCTTTTATAGGCTAGAAGGAGACAGGGTTTTGGACGAACTCTCGGCCATTTATGGCTGGGAGTTTCAGTTAACTGACCCATAGCTTTTTGTCCCGTCGGCAACTTTCCTGTTTTTGTGCTTTGTTAGGTAAATGCAGGCTGTAGTAGGCCTGCGAACATTCCAACACGTTCAATAGTAGGCCTGTTAGCGTTCCAACGCGTGCAGTATTGGGTTAGGGCGCATGATACTTGATTTAAGAGGATTTTCAAGAGTTTGTTCAGCATGGATTTGGAAAGAAAGGGATATGAGTTGGCCTGATGCCAGGTAAGCATGTGTTGTGCAATTTAGGGTTATAACAGATGCCCCCTAATGTGTGAGTTCAGAAGAGCATCTGATGGCCAAAATACATTACCAATCTTTTACCAATCTGTACTGATATGCTGAGTGAGTGAGCCCAAGAATCAGGAATTAGGAGGTGTCGTCTGCAAAATAAAAAATGTCTCACTGAGGTGGGCATACCCATGCTCGGGATAAAATAGAACCATGGATACCAATCAAATACACTGTAGATCCATGTCAAATAACTATAAAGAGTAGCCGCGAATAATACACAGCGGAGCTACATCTCGAAATCAGAAAGATATACATATAAAGTATCCATCTCTGAAAAGAGGATTCAGCCTGATGGCTGTACTTCAGAGCTCGAGAAACAACTTCAAAATCTTCTAAACCTGGGTAGGAGTGTAATATGAGTGTACAACTACACTACCTATAGGTCTTCCACGGCTCGTCGGTTATGGACTTGATAATCTTGATGATCGGACTGAAGACTTCAGTGATTTCGAGCAAAGATTTGATTGGACATTCAGGATGGCCGGGTATGTGGACAAGAGACATATTGTAGAGGGTGTTATCACCCCATAAATTATGGGAATCAATTGATGACTTGGATATTATATGTATCTGGTGATTTGGTGGACAAATGATATTACATTCTTCAAATAATTTGTGAAAAGAAAAAGAAAAAGAAAAAGAAAAGAAAAATAAAAGAAAAGAAAAGAGGGCATAAAAGAATGGAAACAAAAGCCCCATGCAATAATAGCAACTTGGTCATACATTTCAAGCATGACCAAGTTATTTTAAATTTTCCAATGTTGATAGGTTAGTGAATGCATCTGATCACACTGTCTAATCTTGGTCAGATAGCCCCTAGGATAGAATTAGTGAATACATCTGATCAGACCATCTAATCCTGATCAGATAGTCCCTAGGTTAGAATTAGTGAATACATC
>ML779595.1:1618651-1636877 GCA_009831015.1 Picea engelmannii
CATCAATGACACGTCCATAACACATTTTTAAAAGAAATATAAAAAAGTAATAGTACAAAGACTATACATATGTTACAAAAAGTTACCCACAATGACCGTTCTATGAGTAATACTTCTTGAGGTAGAGCCCATTTCTAGGCTCCACCAAAGCATTCCCTTCACAATCGACCAAACGATAAGCCCCCTTTTTTAAAACCTCCTTAATAATGAAGGGTCTGAACCACATGGGTTTAAACTTTCCTGCCCCCAGGGGGTCCTTATCTTGGTCATAGACCAGGACAAGGTCGCCCTCAGAAAAAACCCGAGGATGAACAGACCTATCATATTGACACTTGACCTTATGCTTATGAGCCTCATTGGCCAAGGCCACGTCACTATGTTGTTCATCAAGCTGCTCAAGGTGTACTAACTGTTCTTCAAGTGGAGAAGTGTCTGGTAGTAAGTGTACCGCCAATTTCAGAGATGGAATTTGACATTCGATGGGCAAGATTGCCTCCAACCCGTAAACGAGTTTGAAAGGTGAGAAACTGATTGCATTCTTAACTGAGATTCGGTATGCCCATAATGCCGAGTATAACATCAAATTCCAATTTGACTTGGCTGAGTTGATAGTTCGCTGTAGAATCGTCTTAAGAGTTTTGTTTACAGCTTCCACCTACCCATTGGCTTGGGGATAGTAAGGTGATGAATGTTCTTGTCATAACCCAAGCTTTGACGTTAACTCGGACATCATTTGATTATGAAAGTGACTTCCATGGTCAGTGACAATCTCTCTCGGGATGCCGAACCATGCTATAATCTGGTTAAATAAGAAGAGAGCTGCAGTCGCTCCATCATCCTTAAACGTTGGCCTAGCTTCGACCCACTTAGTGAAGTAGTCGACAGCTACGATGATATAGTGGTACCCCCTTGCTGATGGGGGGTTGCATGTAGTGTAATCTATCCCCCACTTAGTGAAGGGACCAACTGTGATGACAGGAAACATAGGAGCTGGATGTGCCCTCATCTTCCGTGAGAAGATTTGGCATGGATGACACTTCTTGACCGACTCGATACAATCTTTGATAAGTGTGGGCCAGAAGTAACCTACTCATAAAATATTTTGGGCTATTGCCAACCCAGATAAGTGACCGCCACAAGCTCCTGTATGACAATCGTTGAGCACTATGATGGCCTCCTCATGAGTGAGACATCGACGCAAGACGCAGTCTACACCTCTCCGATACAACGTATCATTAAGTATGAGATAGTTCTTAGCCTGATGGCGTATCCACCGACGCTCGTCATGAGAAGCAGAGGTGGGGCACTTCAAAGTATGGAGATATATCAGTATATCTCCGTACCAGGGGTCTGAAGATTCAATCAAAAACATATCCCCACGGATAGGCGATTCCTCAGGCACAACGTCACCTGACTCAACTGGAAGCTCCAAAATAAGTTCTGCGAAGACCATTGACTTCTTGGACTTGGCTGAAACGAAGTCTAAGTAAAATTCTTGGAGGATTACCATCCATCTACTGATTTTTCTGTCGATAACTCGTCGTGTCAACATGTACTGGAATGGATTCACGACGGCAATGACAGTGGTCTTGCGAAACAGAACATAGTGAAGGAACCATTGAACAACATGAACTGCTGCCAACGCAAGTTTTTTGAGATGGGAATAATTAAGTTTCGGTCCTACGAGGCCTCAGCTCAGGTAATAGATCACGTATTCGGAAAACAAATCATCCTCCTAAACTAATACCATGCCTATGGTTGACTCTGTGACAACCAGATATAATAAGAAATCCTTGTTATAATTAGGTGGCCGTAGCAGAGGTGCGGTAGTGAGGGCGTGTTTTAATGCGTCAAAAGAGCGTTGAGAGGATTCGTCCCAGAAAAAGGGAACATCTTTCTTCAGTAAATGCATAAATCCCTTGGTTATTTCGGCATAGTTGGCGATGAAGCGTTGTAAGAAGTTCGCCTTGCCTTGAAGACTTTGAAGTTGTAAGATTGTGCATGGGGGGGCAATTGGAATATTGCCTCCACCTTAAGAGGATCGACCATGATCCCTATTGTTGAAATGATGAAACCTAACAAACGTCCTGACGTGATGCAAAAGATGCACTTGTTGGGATTCAAGCGAATCCTAAAGTAGCGAAAACGTTCGAAGATTAGTCGGAGGTGCATAGGATGATCCTTTCACTTGCGAGAGCGTGATGCCAAATCATCTAGATAGGCCTCGACTATATGTTTGAGGTCATGAAACGCAAAAGACATGGCCTGCTGGAAAGTGTCTCCAGCATTCTTGAGGCCAAAAGGCATCTTTCGATAGGCGAATGTACCCCACGGACAAATGAATGTAGTTTTGTGTTGGTCCTCAGGTTTGATTTGAATTTGATTATAGCCCGAAAAACCATCCATGAACAAAAAGGCTTCACAACCGGCACATTCATCAATGATCTGATCGATGAATGGGGTTGGATAATTATCTTTTGGACATGCCTTGTTCAAATCACAGAAATCAGTACATACACGAATCATGCCTTGTTTTTTATCGACCGGCACGGGGTTTGACACCCATTGAGTCAAATGAATAGGGTAAATGAACCCTGCCTTGAGCAATTTCTCAACCTCAGCCTCAATGGTTGTTGCTTTCCTAGGATTAACTGGACGAAGTTTTTGTCGAACAGGATTAGCATCAGGATACGTTGTGATTTCATGTTCAACTATTTTCAGATCGATGCCTGGCATTTCCTCATAAGACCAGGCAAAAACGTCACGGAACTCTTTGAAAAGATCTGTGTAAATTCAAATCTTTTTGGGGGAGCAATCTGCTTCGACGAAGACATTCTCCACGATGCCAGGGTTTTGGGAGATATTGATAGGTATAGTTTTAGCGATAGTCACCATATTCTCCTCAACATAAATTCCCTGTGTAGCTAAGAGGTTAATAGGACATGGCTGATCTCCCGTCATGGTGATAGTGAATTCTCTGGCCTCGATTCGGTGTAACTCTGGGAGGAAATATGATCTGTGATGAAGATCTTCCCAAGGTTTGTCCAGATTGGTCATTGCTTCAATTACTGCTTTGTCCGAAGGAAAGACTAAGTCTAACAAATCGGTGTTGGCGAGAGAACCCTGAGCCCAGATAGACTCTAGAGGTGGATCCAAATCTTGTGCGGGAGTCGGATCAAGAGTGGCTGAAGCTTGCTGGACTAAGGAGTACGCTACTTCAGCGACCGACAAGGGCATGGACATGCCGGAGTGCCCCATCTAATCCATCGTGGTTGATGGGGAAGGAAGAGTCCATGGATCCTCAAAGTAAGTCATGCGGAATGACGAAACATGAAAAATCTCAGCCTTGTGGTGAGCCGATATAAACTTGACATAGTCATGAGGAGGTGGGTAATCGAAAGTACCCATCAAAGATGGGCACAAACCAACCCCTACGTTAATGACACCGGCTTGAAGATTATCAATCATGGGAATCGTGGATGGCCCCAAAGCTGGGTCAGGTCTAGAGAAGGGCAATTGATCAATGGTCACTATCCGGCCTTCGTGTGGAAATAACAAGACTCGGAAAACTGTAACAACCACAGCTTGCATAGCATAATTCCAACTATGACCTAACAAGAGATTATAGTTGAGGGGGGCATCGACTACCTCTACTTCAACGCACACGGTCTTTCATCCTAACTGCACAGGGAAAGAAGGAATGATGCCATGTGGTCGGAAAGAACGTCCGTCGAACGCAGTGAGGAGAGTAGGTGATGGAGACAAAGCAGGCTGACCGATGGCCTTCCAACAAGCTAACGACATAATGCAAGTCGAAGCGCCCTCGTCGACCACCGTGCGGAAGATATTCCGTGTAAAAATTTTCGTGGGATGAGCCACTACTATCTGAAATGCGACATGGTAAGGCAGACGAGGTTTCAAGTCAGTCGTATCTAACATGATGGTACTTGGGTTACAAGTCTCAGTAGAGCCTAAAGTAGTCAACAAGGCTTTCCTCTGAGCAAGGAAGCTTTGGAGGACCTCCAAAGTGGACATCGCACAAGGGGTTTGTGATAAATCTTCCACCACAGAGTAATTTTGGGTGGCCCTTGCATTTGTATTGTGAGAAGCTTTCTTAAACGCACCCTTTGGAATGCGTGTCATTGTTTCACCCAACGTCTTCTCGATCTGTAGAGGAAGAGATGGGATCTCGGATTCTTTACCCTTCTCAGAGGTGCTTTGTTTACTATAGTCATGTGCTCTAGTCGTGATTAAAGAATCACCCCTAACCATGTATACGTTCGAGGATGAGGAATTGTTAGGAGGAGGGAAGGTTTCTTGGCTGCCCCCTTTGGCACTTGTAGTGGCTTGAGTTAAATTTTGCCCATGTTGAAAGGGATTAGTCAACACTGCTTGTTGTTGCTGTGTGACAAAATTTTGGGCCTCTGCAAGTTGAGGACACAGATGGGTCGGGTGGTCTTCCACACACAAGTTGCACGGATACCTCGCCTTCCGTTTTTCCGTGGTGCCCTTGCCAGCATTCTCAGTGGGTTTTTTTTCCACCTTACCCTTTTTTCGTTGTTTTTTCTTCCCTTCAGGCTGCTGGTTGGCCTTCGGGTTAGTCGTCTGCATGGAGTGTACTTCCGATGTTTAGGTAGGAGGAGGAGCCAAAGCAGTAGTCTGGCTGGCCACTGAGTGTTCTATAGATAACTGTTGCGATTGCTTTGTCAATTGCTCAGCGGGTTTAGTTTGTGCTGAACCAACAATACCATCGGCATGTGGCCCAACTCTCTGTCTAGTTTTATCTAGTATCGATCGTGGAGCATCCGATAGGATGTTGTATAATAAACCAGACTGAGAATAGATAAGCTCAAACTGTTGAGCTCTCATGATGGCATCTTCTTCGAAGAAAACTCCTGAAGTCACGACGTCTTTAGACAATTGTGGGACTAAAGACTTAAGGAACCACTCAAGCAGGAATGTTGGTGGGACTGGTACTTTGATTAGACTCTTTCGACGTCTCCACTCTCAGATATGATCAGAGATATGGTCTGCTGCCGTCTGTTTGAAATTGGCTAGCAACTCTATGCCAACGTCGTATCTCACAGGTAACTAGAAATGGTTAAGGAAGGCCATCGCCAGTTCGCCAAAAGAAGAGTATCATGAGCGATCAAGCTCTATGTACCATTTCACAACACTCCCGATAAGAGTGCATTGAAACAATCGCAGCTGGACGGAGTCATCTTTCAATGAATTAGATGAACACCAAAGATGGAAAGTAGTCACGTGATCACCTGGATCTTCCTTAGGCTTGGATTTGAACTTCGGAATGTCCGAAGGTAACTTCATTGGCATAGGAGGCCAACGTGGATCGTGACAGATAGGATCATTTAACAACCTTGTCAAATCTGGCAAGTGTAACATCGCCAGCAATGGTAGTTTGGGTTGCTGCTGATAGCCCGGGAAAAAGGGTCCTGGAGTTTGAATGGCACTAGGTTGCCAGGAAAAGTTTGGCTGCTGGCCCAGATTCTCGTAGAAACCATGGCCCTGACCAATGTAAGGATTTTGCATCTGTGGAGACATCATTGGCTGATTCCACATGAAGGACATAGGATGTTGGGCATTCATCGTGTTTGATGGACTTTGGGAAGGATTACCCCATGCCGGTCCTGCTGGGAGAGGCATAGAGGTCTGTCCGGGGTTCCATTGACTGTGGAAAGAATTACCCCAGAACGACATTCCATAGGAAGGAACGAATCCTTGTCCTGAGTTCCAAGGTCCTGGTATATGTGCCCCTGGTGCAGGAATAATACCCTGCGCCGGAGTAGACTGTCCAAAAATGGGTGTGCCCCCAGATGGGAAAGCAGTGGATGCGAAAGTGTTGTTACCAAACGTCCCGTTCCAAACAAATGGTGACGAACCTACCGACAAAGTTTGCACAGGTGTTCCTTGACTCTCGGATCCAAATGAACTTGTGTGTGCAGGCTGCCCGACGGACTGCTGATGCATACCACCAAGCGAAGGGGACGAAGGAGAGATATGACCTCCAGCGTAAGGAAAAACGTTGAAAGGGACAGGAATGCCCCCAAGTTGACCTTGCAGAGGAGCATTAGAGATCCCTGCCCCCAGACCCAAAGTCTGTAAAGTGGAGTGAGTGAGTGCAGGACTTGTGCCCGAACTAGGCATACCATATGAGAATGGAGGGCTTGTCGCACTAGGTGTGAAGGGAGGTGTGGCCGCCGCAATAGATGGGATCGGTCCACTGTGCAACGTAGTTGCGGTCGAGACCATGGTGGCCCGGACTGATGACGGCAAGTTAGGAGATGCTTCTCCTGTGGTAGCAACGGTGGTGGGAATGGAATAATTCCCAGAGGAAGTAACAGTGTTTGGTTCCATAACTGTGTGAGGCATTGACATGCGTTCGTAAATTTGGATTGGTACAATGATCGATGGCCAAGTATCAGTGGTTGGGGTTTCAACCGAACCAATATTGGTAGTTGATTCCTCCGTGATTTGTTCGGGCTCAATGGTTTGTAACTCAGTTGCTTCGAAAGACCCTTGTTGGTCTAGCTTCTGCCTCAAAGGTAGCGGGGGTGGCTCCAGTATAACCGGCGGCGGGCCCTGAAGCCTTCGTGACCGGTGGAGGTCGGGATCCTCCACTGTGTGAGAATATCTAAGACATGCTAAGGTATTCTACATGATCAAACAATAACACACACTAAAAAAAATGCCCCTAAGAGATAAGACAAGCAAACACTAACTATTTTGAAGAACAGTTACAACAACCAACACTAGAGCAACTTACCGGTGCAAGTGCAACTCAAAAACGGAAGCACCCTTTGGGTATACTCTTCAAATAATGGCCCGATGTTTGTCCTAGGTACCGCGGTATACCCCTGTAGTCACCTGTGTATGTCCCTAAAAATATTGGCAACTAGTTTTCCAGCACGCGAACAGTCACCAGGCGGGTACAGTCGATAGTCGGGTAGACCACAATGAGCAGGGTATCAAGCCCGAAACCTATCAAGGGTATTGAGAGCAAATGGTTCGGAAGAAAACTGAGGACCTCGAACGGATTCAAGACCCATGAAGCCCCGTGGAAAATGCAAACGACGGAATCCCTCAACAAATCCTCGATATGTGTTCTCCACTACGCTTGGTCTGGCTTTGGAGGGGTTATCTCCGCTACCTTTCCTTACGCGACCTCGTATTTAGACCCTGTGTTAGAGGGGGGTCCCAGATAAATTCCATGAAACTGGACTTCTACACTCCCTATCACAGACTCCAATGTTTGGTTTTGAGTGGCCTTAGAGAGTTTCCTCTCCAACCTATTCCAAGGCCCTAGTCTTGAGCTAGTATATGAACCCTAGAAACAAAAAGTCTAATAGATTTTAAATTAGCGTTTCTTTTATTGGATTTTTTACGTCACATGGTATGAAGGTGAAACTGATGATGTGTAAAGACTCAAAGCAAAAACAATTGAAAAATGTTGGAAACAAAAACTTTTACTAAATGCAAAAATCAACAACTTTTCACAAAGAAAGACTTCTTTTTCTTTTCAATTTTGCTAAGATTTCATACAACACACATAAAGAAATTTCACTCAATCTGTGAGCTAATTATGCTCTAAATGCACTGCAAAAACTTATGAACAAAAAGACTTCTCCCTAGCTATTGATGCAGAAACATAATTTTCAACCAAAGAGGAAAATGAAAAGTTTTATTTATTTATTTATTTTTTATTTAAGTGCTAAATGAAGCAACAAAGGGAAAATGCCGACAAGCAAAAAACCAAGAAAACAAAACAAAATTTTGGCTTAAAGCATAGATCGCAAAGAACCAGAGCAAAGATGCACAATGGCAATCAAGAAAGCACCGACTCTTATACTTGTCTAAAAACCATAAAACAAAATTTTTCTTTTTTTATCTTTTCTATCAAACATAAACTAAGAAAAAATAGGCTAAGGGTAAGAGGCCCTAACCTACTGATTGTGCAACCCTAGACTCAAACTCCTGAGAGGAACACTTCTCACCACAGGAGGGGATGACTGCCCCACCCTGATTGAAAAGCAACCTATCAAGCCCGCTACTGTCACTGAAATAGCACGCGTGCAAACGCGTGCTGAGCTATAACAGAGCACGGGTACCCGCGGGCTGAGCTGGCATAGGCCGCGTGTATGTATAAAATCCAAGAAAAACTAAACACAGGAAGCCCAGACCTGGAAGAGGCCTCTGGTATTGACAACCAGGGTCCCTTGAAGGCTTGGATGCTTCCTCTTTAACAGAAAAGAAAAATAATTGCAGAAAATAACAAACGCAATAAAGCGAACTGAGACAAGACAGAAAACCAGCGAGACTCAGACAGGATTTAGAAAGCCCCCTAAGAATGTATAATTCTGACAGGGAAGAGGGTACTGCCTCTTAATCTCTCTGACTCCTACACGCTACTGAAACCTTTACAACAAGCGTTCAAAAGCGGGTTATAGAAGGTTAGGGCATGGGTTACACGCGTGCAGGCCTTCTGCAGGCTGCGTGTACCTCTGTGTGTCCCGATAATTATCGTCAAGCAACAGTCAAGGAAAACACTGGTATAAAGAACCAGGTTCCCTGCTAGCTCTGACCTAACAGAAAATAGACATGCAAAGAAATAGAAAATCCAATCCTTTAAACTACCCAAAAACCTCAACTAAATCCGGAAACCCTAAAGAGTAAGATCCCCAGTGGAGTCGCCAATTCTGTTGTTGGGAAATAATACCCTACGGACTAGCAAACTAGGGTCAAATTTGCATGCAGATTTTGACCTTAAAGAAATGACCTTTTAACCTACCACCCCGAAACTTAAACCCCTCTTTCAAGACACATGCATGGAAAGGAACTGCTAACCTTTTTACTGATGTTTGGTGTAGATCCTCCGTTGCGCTTTGCATGCTTACTTGCGCTGCTCCTTCCAAAGTTAACCTGCAATCTAGACAAAACACTACGCATGCATGCTATTTTTCTACTTGAGAGTTAGAAATTAAGCATAAATTACACAAATCATAGATAACTCACTCATTGGGACGGGAAAAGTATTCTTTTATTATTTTCAAGATGAATCAACTTACAATCAAAGTCGAGACCGACCATCGCTCTTTGATCCTGATCTTGGGCTCGTCCTCTTCTTTTTCCTCCAACTGATTTGTGTTAATTCTCCTTAGGCTTGAGGAAAGGCTAAAGGGTTGGGACAAATAGATTTGGAAAATGGGTAGAGTTTCTTCGCTATAATTTTCCTCCTCCAAATGGTACCCCTGCCCCTTCTTTTATAGGCTAGAAGGAGCTGGGGTTTTGGATGAACTCTCAGCCATGCATGGCCGGTAGTTTCAGTTAACTGACCCATAGCTTTTTGTCCCGTCGGCAACTTTCCTGTTTTTGTGCTTTGTTAGGTAAACGCGGGCTGTAGTAGGCCTGCCAGCGTTCCAACGCGTTCAATAGTAGGCTTGTCAGCATTCCAACGCATGCAGTATTGGGTTAGGGCGCGTGTTACTTGATTTAAGAGGATTTTCAAGAGTTTTTTCAGCATGGCTTTGGCAAGGAAGGGATATGAGTTGGCCTGATGCCAGGTAAGCATGTGTGGTGCAATTTAGGGTTATAACAATTTGTGGTATGATTTTAAAAAAAAAGTTTAGTATGATTCTGTCTTTCTCAATTTGGGATAAACGATTTGTTTGCATAGATTACTTTTTAGTTTGTTTTGTTTGATTGAATAAAATATGATTCTAGTTATAATTATAACTAGCTACAAAATCGTGGGATTCTGTAGCTAGTTAGAAAAATTCGAATTACTTGTTTTGATAACTGAAAATACATCTGAAATATTTTTATTTTTATTTGTTTTCAGGAACTCATGATTTTCAAAGAGATATGAAGCACTGTTGGGATCTTCCAACCATACTATCTTTATGTTTTTAGTAAATAGATTAGGCTGTTAATTTTTGGTATCAAGTAAAATCTGGGAGGTTGCATCCCCACATTTTTTGGAATAGATTGGATGTTATCAACATGAAACATTTTGTTCCTGGAATCTATATAAGTATGTTATTTTGTAAACTTGAAATCATCTATGCTTGGGAAAAAATCATGGATTTCTCATTTACAGACTTTAATAGGATATGATATTTTTCACAGCTTTAGCTTCTCCATATTGTGTTTTTATTCAAGTCATGATTATTTTGATTTGTAATTAAATTATGATTGCTTTCGCTGTCATGGTTCACTATAGATTGGTATGATATAAATTTATATATATTATCCATGTTTCATGTTCCAGATTTAACACACAGTAATCATTTTGTTTAAACTTGGGATTAAGAGATTTAACTTCATCATTTTTGAACATTCATGCACACGTTTTCACAGCAGGATTTATCTTAATGTGGTTGCTTGTGAAATTATGAGATTGTTGTGATCGTATCTCTTATATGTTATATCATTTAAATTCCATTATTGTTGTTTCACATTTATGAGAAGCAATTGTAGGTTCTTCTGCGGGTTTACCTCATCGGACAGGGAGATGGGATGCTACATATTGAACAAATAGTGGATGCGATAACAAGTCAATTTACTAGTTTAATTTCATTAGTTTAGTGAATACATAAAACTTCTGTAGCTAAAACATTTTCTATTATCTGTGATTTTTGTTTTCAATTAGACAGTTTGTTATTCAATTTCTTGTTTATAAACATTATAAGAAAATAAATCAAAAATATTGAATGATAGCTTTGCTGTTGTTTAAATAAATCAATCCATATTCGATTTTCGCAGATTTAGATTAAAATTTGCATTTTATAAATGTTTTTTGTATATATTATACATCTAATAAGTAGACTTATGTTATAAATATTAGTTAGTAAACTGTAAATATATATTAGATCTATATATAGGTTTCATCGAGTGTTATTTATCAAGTTATTTTATCTTCTTTAGTTTTGTTTTTTGCTTTCTTAGGATTTAGATCGGCCAATGGAACCGCTAAACCCATCAGAGTGGATTAATCCAAACGGCTTGGGTTAATTAGACAACCCCGAACCGGATTCCCTCCTCCAGTTGACGAGCGGTCAATTTCACCTGTCAACAAATGGCGCTAGAAGGAGGGCTTGAAAACTATTAATGGCACGAGGAGGTCGTAAGACTCCTCCACCACCTACCCACTCACCTATAATGACTAGATGTCGTTCAGATGACAACATTGTCCCTCAAACAACGACCACATCAAACGACGATCTATGGGTCACAGTTGAACCAGTAACTCCAAATCCTACGGGTGGTGACATACAAGAGATTGTTCACCAATCTCTCATAAGAACGCACAGTGTTTTAGCTCAGTGTTTTAGCTCATATAAGAAAACCAAACCGACCTTTGAATCAACCATTAGAGTTCTCTGATATCAGAGAACAAATCGGAGGCATTGACCTTACTTTAAACCCTATAGATCCAACCCTCACTCCTATAGCAGGAGGATCTGGTATACCACCATCACCACCTCCTTCATCTCCTTCTTCTTCTGGAGAAGAATCCTCTGACGAAGGGAGTTCTTCATCCCAGCCTTCGACACCACCCAGACCTATGGCCAACCTGAAAAATATTGCCAGACCTTGGCTCGACCAAGATGCAGTGGCCATACCTGGGCCTCAGTATCCTTTACCTAAACACCCAGAGAAATGGCTCCCTAAGTTTGACCCGGACTACAAACAGTTAGTCGAAGATCACATCAAAATTTTTATGTTAGCCATTAGACTCCGTAGTGTTGAGCACGAAGACGTAGTCTGTATATTTTTTCCCTACACCTTTGAGGGAAATGCCTCTACCTGGTACTTTTCCCAACAACCACACACCATCGTGTCATGGGAGAAATTTGAATCCTATTTCCTTGAGAATTTCGGAGACTACAAGTCTCCTAAAGTTCTAGTCATGGAAATTTCTAGTTTAAGAATGAACCCCAAAGAAAAGATCAAAGACTTTAATCAAAGGTTCTTGACACTAAAGAACCAAATCCCCACAGATTCGATGCCTGCCAAGAATCTTATTATCGCATATTATATGAAAGCCTTGCATCAAAACATAGCCATTTGGGTAAAGAGATCCAAGAAAGCCACGTTGTTAGAAGCCTTCAAAGAGGCCAATCAGATTGAGAAAGACATTCTCAGTTTAAAAGACACTACTAGCAATGAGACAGAGACTAGTTCATCGTCCAAAAAGAAAATCAAAATCCTCGCTAGACCTTCCCAAAACAAAGCTCAACCTGAAAGCTCAGATTTATAAAACTTATAGAAAGTCATTCAAAAACTATCTAATCAAGTTATAGATTTGAAAAGGACGGATGAAGAAGCTTCTTCGAGCAAAGGGCCTTACAAACCCCCTTTTAGGAAGCCTTTTCCCACCAACCGACCTAATTCAAATACTGAAGGCCTAAATCTAGAAAGCCTGCAATTCGCTATTCAAACGATTCTAGAAGCACATGACAACTTGATTCCTCCTGAGATTCCTGAAGAAGTAGCTGAACAAGAGACAGTAGAAGAAGATGAATCTTCTTCGAACATTTTTGGACATTTTTCAGATAGCGTTTTTCAAGCTAATTTCGAAACAGTGCACCCTTACAATACTAGGAGCAAAACAACAAATAAGCCTTCTTTTGAAATCATTACGACTTTGCCTCCAAAACAGTCTAAATCGGTTGAGACTAAAAAAAATTCAGTAAAACCAAGTTTAGATTATGATTTGGTTGAATATTTAAAGAAGCTTAGGGCTAACATTTTTGTTTATGAATTATTAAAATTCCCTTTTCTTCTGCAAAAAATGCTACAAAATATTGCAGAGAACAACAAAAATGGCAATCCAAGCAGTATCAAAGGTGTTCAGAACAACCCCAAAGTTCCTTAGAAGGCCTCCGCCAAAACCACATCCGAGCCTCACGATAAAAGAGACCTTCCAGTAAATAATGTAACAAATGTAGATAAACGAGTTTCAGAGGCTGCGAGTAAAAAGCAACAAGCTTCCACTATTAATACTCACAGAAATGTCCCTCCATTTTTGTTAACTTTTGAAATTTTCAATAGGAATGTGCATAACTGCATGGTAGATTTAGGTGCGTCATCTAACGTAATGCCTTGGTTTGTTTGTCAAAAGATTAATGCCGAAGTTCAACCATCCAGCTTGAAGATTATCCAGCTTGATCGAACTAGTGTTAAAGTGATAGGTGAATTAAGAAATGTGCTTATAAGATTGTCATCTAATCCTAAAGTTCATCAAGTGATTGATATTATTTTTGTAGATATCCCAGAAGTTTATGGTTTGTTTTTAAGCAGAGACTGGTCAGAAAAACTGCACGACTATTTTGCGACGGATTGGTCTCACCTATGGCTACCAGAGAATGGAAAGACCAACATAATCAAGGTAAATCGTGAACATTATCTGAAGTTCATGGTGACTAATTTAAATGATCCCAATGAACCATTCACTCCTTTTGCCGATTCTCCCGAAATACAGGGGATGGATACTTTTTTCGGTAATTTCATGGCCAAAACTTCTACCATCACTAACCCTGAACAACAGTCTAAAATTTTGACATATACACAGTCAACAACTTCTTCTCAGTGGACACATGCAACCGACGACGATCAAATATGGTCTCTTTACTTTTATGGGTCAAAATCCAAGGAAGGAGTTGGTGCAGGGTGCATCATCATCGATCCAGCAGGTAAGAAGACTTTGATTGCTTGCAGGTTAGAATTCGAATGTACGAACAACACGGCCGAATGCGAGGCACTCCTGCAAGGCCTCAGAAAAGCATTAGATCTGAACATTCAAAATTTGACTGTCTTTGGTGATTCAAAAATCGTGGTTAGACAGGTACAAAATTCTATCCACTGTTTATCTCCGCACCTTAAAAGATACCAAACTGAGGTATGGAATTTGATGAATAAGTTTTCCGCATTTAACATAAATTCTATTCCTAGATTGAATAATTCGGAAGATGATTTGTTAGCTAATGTCACTTCAAATTTTTTTCCTGCAGAAGGCTTATCTCCAAATGCATTCTCCATCGAATTGTTGTTCAGACCATCTGTCCCAGACAACATCACGAATTGGAGAGTCTTCGATGACAATCAACAGATTATAAGTTTTCTGCATATGGAAGAAACTTTCTAGGGCATGGTGATCGACGAAGGAACCCATGACGAAAATCTTCACGACTTTACGGTAATACCAGATCCAAGATCTCCAGAATCTTCATCAGACATGGTAAACTCTATCCCAAAATCTGTAGTTAGATTAAAAAAAAATTTGATCTTCATGACAAGTTCAAAAAATCAGTGAACTATAAAACGAATAGTTCCTCTTTGACGTATGAAAAGGTAAATTTGGGAACTAAAGAAAACCCACAGTGCATTAATTTATGGGCGGGGTGTTTTGAGCAAGAAAAGGTAGCGTTTATTAAGTTGTTTAAGGAATTCAAAGATGTTTTTGCCTGGACGTACGACGACCTAAAAACCTTTGACCCTAACATCATACAACACGTTATTCCTACGAAACCCCAAACCCAACCTTTTCAACAAAAGTTAAGGAAAATGCACCCAAAACTCGAACCAACTGTCAAGAAGGAATTAAACAAACTCCTAAATGCAAAGATAATTTTCCCAGTTAGGCACACACAATGGGTCTCTAATATTGTCCCTGTCCAAAAGAAGAATGGTGAAATCCGATTATGTGTCGATTTTTGAAATCTTAATCGAGCGTCTGATAAAGACAACTACCCTGTCCCTCCCATGGAACAGATCCTTCAACATGTATCTGGTTCTGAAAGATTATCCTTGTTGGATGGTTTTTCAGGGTATAACCAATTCCTGATGTCCCCTCCAGACCAACTCAAAACCACCTTCCACACTTCGTGGGGCACCTACGCTTATAGAAAGATTCCCTTTGGACTCATAAACACCGGTGCCACTTTCCAGAGAGCGATGGGCATCGCTTTCTGAGGCTTAATCAATCAATCTGTCATAGTTTACCTGGATGATGTTACTGTCTTCTCAAAAAATAAAGAAGATCATCTAGCTCATTTAAGATCCGTTCTACAGCGATGTCGTAAGTACGACATTTCTTTGAATTCTAAAAAATCTATCTTTACAGTAGAATAAGGTAAACTCCTAGGATTCATTGTATCGAGTGAAGGGATGATTATTGACCCTAAAATAACTCAAGTCATTTCAAAATTTCCCCCTCCCTCGTCAAAAAAGTCCATGCAATCTTTCTTCGTTCAAATAAAATTTGTTAGGAGATTCGTCCCCAGCTTTTCAGAAATGGTGAGACCATTACAAAACCTAATAAAAAAGGATGTACAGTACCATTGGGGACCTTTATAAATCCAAGTTTTTGATTCAATAAGAAAGGCCATAATAGACGCTCCTTCTCTAATGAGCCCTGACTTTTCCCAAGACTTCATCCTTTACACGTTTGCCTCTGACCGTTCATACACTGTTGTCCTAACTCAAAAGAACACTAAAACAACGAAGTCCCAATTGCCTTTATGAGCTCAACCTTCAAAGGGGAAAAACTTAATTACCCAATAGTAGATCAACAAGCCTATGTTGTTTTCAAAGAAGTAAAGAACTTTCGATCTTATCTTTTGAAATCTAGGACAAAAATCATCGTCCCTTACCCGACTGTCAGAAATATGTTAGTACAGAAAGAACTAGGCAAAAAAAGGAAAAACTGGGTCACATCCTTGCAAGAGTATGACATAGAAATCACCCCAGCACAAATTGTAAGAGGCCAAGGGTTATGAAAATTGGTTGTTGATTCAGATGTAGGAAAACAAGAGGAAAATGATATGTTAAATCCAGGACAACACTATCAAAGTCAAATCTGCTGTGCACAAAACCCTGTTAGTCCCTGGTATGATGATATAAAATTTTGTCTTATACATGGATCAACTCCCCGTCACCTTGATCCCACAAAAAGGAGAGCACTAAGATTAAAATCTTCTTCTTTTCAGCTCATGAATGGCATTCTGTTTCGTCAAAATTTTGATGGAGTACTAATGCGTTGTCTTGAGAAAGATAAAGCAGAAAAAGTCTTATTGGAATTGCATGCAGGAGAAGCTGGTGGGAATTTTGGTGGAGACACCACTGCCCATAAAGTATTAAGAGCAGGTTATTACTGGCCTACCCTTTTTAAAGATGCTCATGCTCTATGTCGCAAGTGTGTAATTTGTCAAAAAGCATCCAGACGGATACATAAACCAGCTTTTGCTCTGCAACCAGTTTCGGTAGACTCTCCTTTTCAGCAGTGGGGTCTAGATATTATAGGACCAATCAATCCGCCATCCTCGCAGCAGCATAAATATATTATAACAACCACATATTACTTCACCAGGTGGTCTGAGGCTTCCCCATTAAAAGCTGTAAATACCAGCCAGGTAATATCTTTCTTGAATTCAAATATTATTACTCGTTTTGGTATCCCTGAATGCCAGGTATTTGATAATGCCTCTTATTTTTCGTCTCTTGAAATGAGTGACTTCACTCTAGAAAAAGGAATTAAATTAAAGTGTTCTACTAGCTATTATCCCCAAGGCAATGGTTTGGCAGAATCTACTAATAAAAATATGATCAAAATAATCAAGAGAATAATCTTCGAAAACCATAGAAACTGGCATAATGCACTGTTAAACGTAATCTGGGCTGATAGAGTAACTCCTAAAATTGCTGTGGGTAACTCACCTTTCTTTCTCATTTACAACAGAGAAGCAATTCTTCCACCACATGTCCTTCTTCCATCTCTGCAGTTATCGCAGAAAGTACAGGAAGAGGATTGTCCCCCTTTGGAGAGTCGAATTAACGCTTTGTTAAAATTAGAAGAAGTGAGGGCTCAAGCAAAATGGAAATTGGATCAACATCAACTCATTGTTAAAAATTGGTTTGATTCCAATTCTACCTCTAACAAAAATTTTGAGGTGGGTGACCTTGTCCTAAAATGGGACAAACCTCATGAGGGAAAAGGAGAGCATACAAAGTTTCAGAACTTGTGGTTGGGACCATTCGTAATTGCTGAGAAATCGGGTCCCAGTTCCTTTTGATTACATAATTTAGAGGGACAGGGAGACACCTTTCCAGTGAATGGCCAATCCTTAAAAAAGTACTTTGCCTGATGACACTCCCATGTACACTGTGTAAATATTTTTTGTTTTGCTTGCTGTTGCTTTTCTTTGTTGGTTTGTTTTGATTTTTCCTTTATGCCTATCAGTCTTTCTTTTTGAGACACACATGCCTGCATCATGGGCTAGTTCAGACAAAGAGAACATAAAAATTTCCCCTCTAAAGTGACTACTGAAGGTTTTTTAAGCATCAATTGTGATATTTTTCTGAAGTTTGCAGCCATATTAAAGATAACTTGTTGTTTGAAAAGCATTTCTTGATTTCAATCTGTAACTGAAGTTACTCACGATCACCCATAAAAATTCTTCTTATGTTGTCCCTGTTCTTTAAGAGAACAACTCAGAGATGTCTCCCTGCTCTTGAAAGTCAGTTTTATTAACAAACTATTTCTAGATCTCAATGAAGGATAGCTAAGAAATTTCTTCAAGGTCTGTAATTTACTAAGATATGTCCAAAAACCAGGATTTTCAGCGTCACCCCGCTCGATTAAAAATATTTAAAACTAAATAAATCTTCAGAGAGTTGTGGGAAGTGCTTGTAAACCCGTCGGGATACTGAACAGGTCTGCTGACAGCAGGTAAATGCATGCATGATGCCAAGATAACTTCGCTGGGGTGTTGAAAAGGCCCGCTGACAGTGAAGCAATGTCAAGTATATGAAAATTCTCAGATATGGATTCTTTTGACCTTAAATGTCCTTCGTTTTGATCTGGAACTTCTTGGCAGGATACAGATATCGGAGTGGGTTAAATGACATCCTTGTTGAGGCTATGGATGCCTGCTGGCAACAACGGCCCTATCAACAATATTGAAGATTCTTCCTTGTTCATGGTTGAAAAATTTCCCAATCAACTTCACAAGTTTGTTTATCTAATGCATCACAAAAAATGAGTTTGATTAGCCTATGATGGGATAAGTAATTCACTCTTCCTTCCTACACTTTATCTCTTTTTTCTCTGAAAAACTATAATAGATAGTAGGGGAATGCTCAATTTTTTCTTAGGTTGCTCATAGTGGAAGTTTATTAGTCCTAAAATAGTATGTATGAACCATACGAT
>ML779595.1:1646692-1659899 GCA_009831015.1 Picea engelmannii
TATTAGACCAAGTAGATCTTAACTAACTCCTAAGTGTCTAAATATCCTAACATTTACTACAGTCTCGGCTTAAATCTTTGGAAGACTAGGTGGATTCGTTAACAAATTAGAATAACAGACTCCAATCCATATCTCAAGCCAAAGACAAACGCCAAAAAGTTACAGGGTCTGTTATTTTTAAGAACGTGGAAGCAACGATAGCAATAGTAAATTCAAAGATTACTTGATTTGTTTGAATCCCCTAATTTGAGGTATGATTTTTTTTTTAAAGTTTAGTATGATTCTGTCTTTCTCAATTTAGGATACATGATTTGTTTGCATAGGTTAATTTTTAGTTTGTTTTTTCTGATTGAATAAAATATGTTTCTAGTTATAATTATAACTAGCTACGGAATCGCGAGATTCTGTAGCTAGTTAGAAAAATTCAAATTACTTGTTTTGATAACTGAAAATACATCTGAAATCTTTTTATTTTTATTTGTTTTCAGGAACTCATGATTTTCAAAGAGATATGAAGCACTGTTGGGATCTTCTAGCCATACTATCTTTATGTTTTTAGTAAATAGATTAGGTTGTTAGTTTTTGGTATCAAGTAAGATCTGGGAGGTTGCATCCCCAAATTTTTTGGAACAGATTGGATGTTATCAACATGAAACATTTTGTTCCTGGAGTCTATATAAGTATGTTATTTTGTAAACTTGAAATCATCTCTGCCTGGGGCAAAAACGATGGATTTCTCATTTACAGTCTTGAATAGAATATGATATTTGTCATAGCTTTAGCTTCTCCATATTGTGTTTTTATTCAAGTCATGATTATTTTGATTTGTAATTAAATTATGATTGCTTTTGTTGTCGTGGTTTACTATAGATTGGTATGATATAAATTTATATATATTATCCATGTTTCATGTTCCAGATTTAACACACAGTAATCATTTTGTTTAAACTTGGGATTAAGAGATTTATCTTCATCATTTTTGAACATTCATGCACAAGTTTTCACAACAGGATTTATCTTAATGTGGCTGCTTGTGAAATTATGAGATTGTTGTGATCGTATCTCTTATATGTTATATCATTTGAATTCCATTATTGTTGTTTCACATTTATGAGAAGCAATTGTAGGTTTTGTTGCGGGTTTACCTCATCAGACAAGGAGATGGGATGCTACATACTGAACAAATAGTGGATGCGATAACAGGTCAGTTTACTAGTTTAATTTCATTAGTTTAGTGAATACAGAAAACTCATGTAGCTAAAACATTTTCTATTATCTGTGATTTCTGTTTTCAATTAAACAGTTTGTTATTCCATTTCTTGTTTATAAACATTATAAGAAAATAAATCAAAAAGATTGAATGATAGCTTTGTTGTTGTTTAAATAAATCAATCCATATTCGATTTTCATGGATTTAGATTAAAATTCGCATTTTATAAATGTGTTTTGTATATATTATACATCTAATAAGTAGACTTATGTTATAAATATTAGTTAGTAAACTATAAATATATATTAGATTTGTATATAGTTTTCAGCGAGTGTTATTCATCAAGTTATTTTATCTTCTTTAGTTTTGTTTTTCGCTTTCTTAGGACTTAGATCGGCCAACGAAGCCGCTAAACCGGTCGGAGTGGATTAATCCAAATGGCTTGGGTTAATTAGACAACCTCAGACCGAATTCACTCCTCCAGTTGATGAGCTGTCAATTTCGCCCGTCAACATGACCCCAAAGGGGCCAAAGAGAGTGGGTTACTGACGAGGCTTCCATGATGATGAGGTAGGGCTAGTGCACTAGAGGTGTTGAGTGGACCCAAAGGAGGAAGGATAGTAGGTGGAAGAGCTCGGTGGTAAATTGTTAGACATATGGAGGCATCTTGACCTTTTGTTGTAGGGTGTGGGAGAGGTTGGATGTGTTGATCTTAGTGACGATCTGATTGATTCCTATGGTGACATTAGAGTAGAGTGGTGCCCACTCTTAAGGTGGGTAGTAGTGGAAGGAACCACAACTAGAGGGTAGAGGATTCCTACAATGGGAAGAGATGAAGTAACTAAAAGAAAAACACCTTGCGACAGAGGTTTTTGAGGAGATTTTTAGTGTTACAAGATTTCAAAAAAATTTCAAAAAAATATCTGCTACAACCTCCACTATTAGAAGCGAAGGTTTTAGCATAGGTTTTAACAAATGTTTCATATAACTAAAAAAATTTGGGTGGGCATAGGTTGTAGCAAAGGTTTTTTTTTTGGTGATTTTACTATTAAAATGCATTGGTGCACTCTCTCTCAACCTACCTTGATGCCTACATAACACTAAAGTGAATCAGTTCCCTTATAATTATTATGCACCAAATTCACCTTTTTTGTTGTATGCAACACTGATGCTCTTATAATTGTTACACATCAGTTCTGCATTGTGTGTGTATGAAGCACCAGTGTGTTTTGAGTATATGTACACACCAATGTTTTTAGAGTTAACATTCACCCTAGTTCTTGTACAATTCAAACTTTTCAATTCTTGTACTACCATGTGCAACAAAGGGTGCTGAAATTTAGAAGTTTTGAGGTGAGATGTCAACAACATTAATTTTACTAAGAACTAGTTTGTATATTATATTTAAAGCACTGATTCATATATTATATTCAGATCCTTGGTGCATATATTATATTGAAAGCATTGGTTTGTATATTATTACTACATCGGAAACTTAAATCCCCATAGACCATAGAAATTCTCTCATTGTAGTGTCGTCATCAAATTCCAATGATGTGAGTTTCTCCAAGTAATTTGGCTCCGATGAAAACACCAACCCGTCTAAAAATTCAGACTTCGACAAATTGGAAGTAGTCCAATGTGTTGGGACCACTTCGATTGATTGGCTCCAATAGAACAAGAACCACTCCAACAGTTCATCCCAATAGAACACCACCACATGTTCCTCCTACATTCGTCAATCTAGGTTGCTCCGAATATATTTCTATTGTCGGTTTGATAATGCTTTGTCTTAGGTCAATCAAAACATTGCCTTTCATAGTGTTTATCTCTGATTCGATGGATCGACCTCCACCGTCAATCTTCTCCATAGTTGGAAGAATAGATCTACTTGTTCCATGATATCATTTAGAGATGGATCATTGTTGATCCTTCAAGTGATCAAAGGTCAATATTCTTCCTCACTGGAACAAAAATTATCCTTTTCCATTCTAACTTGCAACAAATGCTCAGGACCTCTTAGACACACATTCAATATATTAATTCAGGGTTTTCAACACTCATATTTACACACAGAGACAAAAGGAATTTCATAAATGACGAGGATACACAGAATACACCATTGAATTAATATTGATCTCGATTACATACTATGGCCTCTATGGGCCAGGACACCCTCTCGATTGGATTTACATTATGCCAGGCCTTCTTTGTCACTCATTATTGCAGGCTTACATTTAAATAGGAATGAATATAAGGATCAAGTAATTTTCCAGATCCGATCTATCCTTAACAAATTTCCCAAAACACAAATTTCACACTAATACCAACAAACCCTATTAGTTTACTTAAATTTTGAGGAAATCACATCCTCTTGGCTACGTCACATCCACGTCCTCTCCTTATGGAAGGTTCATTATTTGATTTTATTTGGGGGGGGTGGGTCTATGTGCCTGCATCAAACTCCCATGGTAGAAAAGATTCATGATCTCCTAATCACATGTCTCCATTGTTGCACCATCTTCAACCTATGGTATTATTCCTTGTCATGTATAACTCCATCATAACACTAAGATTCTCCTCATTCTTATCAATGAGCTGCAACCAATCCTTTCTCATGTAGCAAGCCTCCACACCTGCTATCCAATACCTCATCAAGATTTCTCCCAAGCTTGAACTTTTGGTATCATTAGTTCTCTCTTCTGGAACCTTCTGAGAACTTATTTCTCTTCTTTGGATTATGAATTTACCCACTCACATGCAGAGAAATATTTCCCTTCTTTGATACCAATTGATGAAGACCAATCTGGGGGTCCTTCAAATAGTTTTTCCTTTGATTTTGATCCTCATATTTGTGGGTTATCTATCCCAAACCTGGACTGAAATGTATCCATGGAAGTAATAAACACTCCTCAATCTCCCCATAGCTCTGGTGCTCACCTTAATTCATCCACCCTTTGCCTCCATATGACCTTGATATATGAGCAAGAACTTACTGCGATGAGAACTTAACTCCCCATAGACCATAGGAATTCTCTCGTCGGAGTGTCATCGTTAGACTCCAATGATGTGAGTTACATGGAGTTAGACTCCAATGAAAACACCAACCAATATGGAAATTTAGACTCAGACCAATTGGAAGCACTCCAATGTGTTGGGACCACTTTAACTGATCGAATCCAATAGAATAATAACCACTCTGACATTTCTCCCCGATAGAACATCGGGACATGTTCCTCCTATATCCGTCGATCTGGGTCGCTCCGAATATATTTCAGCGCTCATTTTTTATAAATATTTTCCTTAGGTCTATCATAATTTATTATTTTGGAGTATTTATCTCTGATCTGATGGATCAACCTCCGTCGTCGATATTATACATACTTGGACAACTAGATCCACTTGTTCCATGATATCATTTAGAGATGAATCATCATTGATCCTTCCAATGATCAATGGTCGATCTTCTTCCTCACTGGAATACAACTTATCCTTTTCCATTTCGACCTACAACAAACGATCACAGACTCTCACACACACATTCAATATTTAATTTAGGTTTTTCAACACACACATTTACACACAGACATAAGGAATTTCATAAATAACGAGGATACACATAACACACCATTCAATTAATATCAAGCTCAATTACATACTATGGCCTATATGGGCCAGGCCACCCTCTCGACTGGCTTTATGTTGTGCTAGTCCTTCTCTGTCACTCGTGCCCATAGGATTACATTTAAATATGAATGGATATAAGGATTAAATAATTTTCCAAATCCCATCTATGCTCAACAAATTTGCCAAAACAACATTTCACACTAATAACAAAAAACCATATCGTTTAAATTAAATTTTGAGGAAATCATGTCCTCTTGGCCACATGACATCCATGCCCTATCCTTATGGAAGGTTCATGATCCAATTTGATTTGGGGGGGTGTTGGAGCAGGATATTTTGGGAGCAAATTTCAAGGAATGAGGAAAAGCACAAAAAACAAGGAAGACAACTAAAGAATGAACCAAAGAAGTAGCGCACAAGAGGAAAGAAGGAAACAAAAGCAACACACCAGAGTCAAAGTGAGGAAATGGTTGGATCGAAGAACATACTGTGCACATGAGGTTGTAAAGTGGACAAGCCTAATCCACTAGGGTTAGGGTTTTGGTTATGATGTAATGGGTTTTACCCACTTTTGGTAGTGTAGATATATTATGTATGAGGTAGATAGGGTATCATCATCACTGTTGTATGAAGAGAAGTACCCTGGAGAACCTTTTTGAGTTTTGAGTTTGTCTTTGATGAGTGTTTTGGTTGAGAGATATGGAGCTTGTACTGATTTAAATGGATTGTAATTGAGGGTGAGATCACAAGCTATGGAGCTTAGTGTGACATTGGTTAACCTCACTTATACTTGTGCATTCCAAATGCACTTTTGATGTAATGCGCACAATTCAGAGAATTGATGAAGAATAATAAGAAGAAGAAAACTTTTTGTGGACGTAGCCCAGGGACGTGAACCACAATAAAACTTGTGTTAATGTGTGGAATGTGTTATTTATGTCTTTTTATGATTGATGGTGAATAAATGAATGGATATGTTAAGGTTAGTTTACAACACACACTAGATTTGTTATGATATGTTAATGTAGAATGAAAGTTAAAGGGTAAATGAATGATAGAACTGAATGATGATATGGTAGAATGATAAATCTAAGGTAAAGTGGAAAGGTCTAATATCCCCATAGGCAACATCCCTTCCATGACTGCAGACATTTGGGTGCTGCATTCACCCATAATCCATCTCGAGTGAGACTGCGTTGTGCACTCTGTACGTAGTGTTTCCTTTTGGTCTCTAGAAGGGTCGATGGTTTCTAGGGTTTTATTGGAGAACTAAGGTAGAACTTGGGTCATCCCATAAATCCAAAAGGGGGTCTATGTGCCTGCATGAAAAATCATTCTAGCCACATATAAAACTATTACACAGACTCATAATATGATTCATGAAAAACTCGAACAAATTTCTCTTATGTTGTAGACCTTTGACTCTCCAAACTCTCTTTTGTTTCTTTGATGCTCATTTTCTTCTCTTCTCTAATCTGGTTCTCTATCTCTTTTGTATCTGCTCCACTCACTTCGTGATCACCACTTTTGCATGCTTCTTTCTCCCACATGCAAACCACGTAGTCTCTTTGGAGCATGGAAATCCTAACGAACTTGCTATGTCATCCATTATCTTACCCATGATTGTTATAGAAATATTTTCCTCACCTTATGCAAATTTGTTTAGAAGGCCTTGTTCCATTTCCCTATGCAGACTTGAAGTCCCTTTTTGAAATTCCCAGAGCTAAAAACAATATTTTTTCACGTATACGCCCCTTAACTATTTTACAATATGCGTATACATAGGTTGCACCACCACAACCCACCTACATTGGGTTTTGTGCCCAAAATTAAAAAATGGTGTCGGGTTTCCATGTCACGTCACAAGATCCATGATCCTTGACCTTCCATATACTGGAAACGTTCCGACTTAACCCTTCAGTTCCACTTGAAGGCGATAAATGGGCCAAATTCAAGATATGGAAAAGAGGAGAAGAATTCAACTTTGAGAGAAAAGTTACTCTGGAGAAATTATTCACTTCATATTGAGTCTGCATCCCTTTATCCTTTTAACTCTGAACACATTGTTCATCCCCCGAACTCTTCCCTGCATAATTGAGAACCTCATTGTATCTCTTATATGAGCTTGCCTTTGGTGAAGGATTGAAGTGGTGGAGGCCCAGTTGGAAGGGACTTAGTTTCTCGGTTTCAAACCGTGCTGACACAAAAGTTTGTAATTCATTCACTTCTGTTGATTACATTTTAATAGAAATACTCTTTTCTCGTCCAATTAATATCTTGCAAATATTTGAATTGTTATTCCATGGGCATATTTGTTATGAATGTTGATGGATTATTCTATTGAATGTGCTAACATTATATATTATCACCATATGCTTGCGTTTCTTGGTTGTTGAGGAAAAGTTGCAGGTGTATTTCTTTGAGTCAAGTGCTCAACGATGGACTTCATCAAACGTATGGACAAGGTAGGATCTTTATCTTGTCTCGTTAGCATATTTGTTTATATAGCATACCTGAGATTAGAGTTGATTTCTGCAGTAATTTTCGTTTGTTGTGGTTTACCCCTAGCCATAGATATATTTTCCTCATAACAGAATCGGCGACCACACTAGGGATATAATCTTCTTTTTGAGGTTTGGAATGTTTTTCTCCTTTGATTGCTCTCATTTATATTGCATTTCTTGTCATTTGATTGCTTGACAGCCTCTGTTCATTCTGAGTCTGAGTTTCTTATCCTTCTCCTTAGCCTGGATGTGTTTTAACACATATATGCGGGTTTTTACCTGACAGTCACGTACATATGCGTGGTGTTATTCTACAAGAGGTGTATATACGTTCTTTTCTCCTGAACAATCACATACATCATCCGTTTCTTCTTGGTTTCTGGGTAAGTTTTGATGGGTTCTGAGTCTTCTTGGGTCTCTGTTATGACTATTAAGTGTCTGTGGAATGATAGAAAACCTTTCTTTAGTTGAATTTTTGGGCGGTGCCTTTCTCATCATCCTTTTCATTTGATTGTCCTTGCATCTCAAGTTGGGTGTTTTCTTCTTGATATCCTACTTGGTTTGTCTATGTTTGCATACAGTAGAATTTTTTATATCAAGATGTTGTTTAGTCCTTGCATTTTCATTCTTTTTTATTGAAAATACCAAAATATTAGGCATTTTCCATTGTTGGAATTTGATCTTTTGGGCCCTTATCATTGATCTTAGTACATGTAAAAAAATATTGCATCTTATTTGGAATTGCATAACTAAATTGAAAATTGCATTTTGAAAAGCATATCATTTATTGGGAATTGATGTTAGGACTTTGCATTATATTCATATTCATTTATTTTACTTGTTGAGTCATAACATCATTAGTTTCACGACCACACCTTTTTGAGTAAGCAAGGCCACTAAAAGTAACATTGATAATTTAAAATTGATTAGAAATTATTTTATTTTCTAGGGTGCACAAACTAGCTTAGGATTTAGAGCCTTGGAATAAGATTTTGTGAGTAAACTTCTCCAAGGCTATTAAATCAACATATGCGTTTGACTAATGGAGTGGTGAAATCCATTGTATAATTGGTGATGTCAGAAGGATCCACTTACACGGTAGTTAAGTATGAGGTCACGTGAGGTTGGTTGAGGGGATATCCCCCCAATACCTTCTTAGCATCAAATATATTTTTGGGGATCTATTCATATATGGGTATATTGCTAGTACCTTTACCTCTATGAGAGGAGATGCCTTCGAGGTTTCGAGATTTGTTACCCTGCCCATATGGTGGACCTGACTTACGACTGTTCACCTACACATCGTTTATATCATGGTTGCTTAGTTGTCTGACTTAGGTATCACATAGGTTACTTACAGGGGTTATTCTGCAGGTACCCTGGGTCAGATAAGGGTCGGACAACACACAACCTTTATGGAGGATTACCTCTTCGGGGGGATCTGACTGACTGGTTGTTAAGCCCACAAGGGCACTTATAACTGATTCTGATACCTCTAATATTTAGCAGGGAATCTCATGCCCCTCTTAGGCGAGGCATACCTACTTCAGGGAGGGAGACCCCTTTCAACCACTTTATCTTGTTTGTGTGCATATTGGCCTCTTGTTTATTTTTGGTGTGCTCTTTGATTACTAGTTGGCCTTAGGATTTGTTTTGTATATCTTGAGTCTTGAGTCATCGTGGAGCTAGACTAGATTCCCTGCAGGTCTCACTGCTTGTTACAATTACCACATCATTTTGAGTCTTTTCCTTCTAAAAGGCATAAAGTTATCAAATGTGGTACACACACCTCCACTTATTAGACTTGTGATCATACAAGGATGAGTACTGAATCGAGTCAAAGAGATACTGGGATTCCTTCAACTCCCAGACCTACTATAGTTAACGGTACCCCTTCGACACCTTCAACCACAATGGTTGTAGTGTCGTAGGTGCCTATCATCATCATTGTCCATCCTATAGTGAATACTCAGCCTATAGCCATGAACCCTTTTGGGTCCCTTTGTCACTTGTCGGGCTATAATGTTCAGTCCACCCCTATGGCCTCTAGTCCTTTTTTGTATGGTATGCCAAATTTCACATTTCAATTTTTAACCTCCATCCCAGTGGATAGTCCAAATAATAACATTAGATTTGGGGGCACGACTCCTCCACATACTCCATTCTCGTTTGGTGGTGCCCATGTCCCAAAAATGACTCCTATAGTTGGACTTGTTCCTCCTTTTAACCCCAGGTCTACTCATGTTCCTAATGCTTCTGGATGGAGGAACCAACTTGACATACAAGCTAATGCTTACGGCCCATCCTTTACACTCACCTCCTCTGTATCGATTCCAACCAACACGTTTTGGATGAAGAATCCACCTTTATCCTCGGGATTCACACCCAGAGGAGGTCAGTTTCATACCTTGGGAAACCCCTAACTTGGAGCCACTCCAGATGGGGGAATTTTTTACAACCCTCATTAGAACATTCCTACTGGAATGGTGCCCAACCAACCTCTCATGAATTGGTTGAGAGGAGAGCCTTACAATCCTGGATAGGGCCATGGTTCTTACTAGAACCATGGATGGGCTATGATTCCCCAACAACAATCTTTCTAGGGAGCTTGGAGCCATATGGCACAACACCGTCTCCCTTCTCTGGCCACACTCAATCTGCCAGAATTGTCTAAGTTAATGAATGATCCTGTGTATCATGATCCGACATGGCCCCCTGTCCCCACCAAGATTCCTTCGAATATTCCAAAGTTTGAAGGCAAGAATGGTGAGGATAATGGTGATCACGTTACTACTTTTCACCTTTGGTGCTCTTCGAGTTCCCTAACAATGATTGTATTCGGTTAAGATTGTTTGAATGCACCCTTAGGGGGTCGTCGCAAAATGGTATATCGAGCTACCTAGGGGGACATACAAAACGTTTAGTCAGATGGTCTTAGTCTTCCTCAACCACTTCCAATTATTGATTCGTTACAATGTAGTCATACATTCTCTCAGGATTAATGTTTCAACATCGGGCTTACATTCTCTCAAGATTGGTCATGGTAATTTGATCAATGGATAATGACCCTGGTATAGTCTTCTAAGGACATAAGACTCAAAGTGTGTGGCTTTCAACATCCATAAGGATTGGAATTCTTCCTGTGGCACATATGAAAACTTGATTAGGAAGAATGGTCCTTGTAGTCACATAACACTCTGTTGAGTATGTGAAAATTGTGGGATACTCAGTGTGCAGATTGAAGAAGGATTTATGTGGATTAAAGCAGGCACCTAGAGAATGGTATGGCAGGATCAAAAATTTTCTAACAAGCTTAGGATTTACAAAAAATAGTGTATATCCTAACCTTTACTTTAAGGTTGTGGATGATGGTCCGGTAATACTACTGATGTATATCTATGACCTATTTCTAAACAGGTGTGAAAAATCTCATCTCAGATTCTAAGAGAAAAAAAAAACGAAAAACATGCTGCTAAGTTTGAGATGAAATATCTCGGGATGATGCATTACTTTTTGAGTCCTGAGGTATGACAGAGACATGAAGAGATATTTCTGAATCAAGGGAAGTATACAGTAGAAATCCTGAAGAGGTTCAGGATGTTGGATTGCAAGGCAATGGCTACACCTATGGTATCAAATTTGAAGTTGTTGTAGGATACAACTTTAGAGACTGTGGATGTTACTTTATACATGAAGATAGTGGGTTCACTGATGACATTGATGAACACAAGTTTGGATATATGTTTTGTTGTGAACACCCTGAGTCAATATATGGAGAAACCCAGGTAGGTTCATTTGGTTACAACAAAACATGTGATTAGGTACCTTAAGGGTACATTGTATTATGGTTTGAGGTATATGACAAACAATGAGTTCAGGTTATATGGATATTCAGATTCAGATTGATCCAAAAGTATTCTTGATCAGAAGAGTACTTCGACATATTTCTTCAGTCTAGGCTCCAGTATGGTTTCATGGAGAAATAGGAAACAATTTTGTGTAGCACTCAGTATGGCTGAGGCAGAGTATGTGGCATCATGTGAAGAAAGATGTGAAGCAATGTGGCTTCAGAAATTGATGACTATTGGACTGAATTTGACTTGTATGTAAGACCCACAAGAAGAGGATGACAAGACTTGTTCTGCAGGACAAGTGATGAAGTCAACATGTTGAATATCTAGATGATATTCAGTGCTCAAGAGGGAGCCAAACAACAGTTCTAGAGGGATTTGGGTACTACAGTAAGGATCAAGAGGCTCCTTCGAATGCATGAAGCAATAATGTGTGGAAATTAGTACGGCTGAAGCTAAATATGCATGTGAAACAAGTCATGAAGTAGTGTGGCTTTGGAAATTGCAGACTATTGAACTAAATTTTACTTGTAGGTAATACCTACAAGAAGAGGATGATGAGACTTGTTCTGGAGGACAAGTGATGAAGTCAGCAGGTTGAAGATTCAATTGATATTCAGTTCTTGAGAGGGAGTTGGACGGTCAGTTCTAGAGGGCACTGGCTATTATAGTAGGGAGTAAGAGGCTCCATCATATGCAGGAAGAAGTCATGTGTGGTGCTCGGTACGGATGAAGATGAGTATTTGGCAGCATGTGCAGTAGCAATGTGGCTTCGAGAACTTCTATCTAGGTTATTTGGTCTCATACTGGAGGCAACCTACATTTGGTGTGACAACCAAAGTTGCATGAAGTCATCAGAGAACCCCGTGGTCTATGACAAGTCGAAGCATATCGAGATTAGATATTACTATATCAGGGATATAGTGCAGAAGGGAGCAGTGAGGCTCTATTTTCATGATCTGGATTATTTTCGGCACGAAATGAGAGCGGAAATATAACACATGAATATTTAGAGATATTGCAAGAGAGACAAAATATAACAGAGATATAGCGGAAATAACAAGAGTCACAGATATACAGTAATACACGATTTCTATTAATCAGAGAAATGTACAGAGACTGTAAAAATACAGAGTGAAAGACTCGCTAGAATGGTGCCAGCTTATCTCTGAGAAGAGATGTGACGGCTACTCGCATTCACAAGAAGATGATTACAATGAGGCTCATAAGGCCCTTTCACAGTAAACGGGAATGCCAAAAGTCCTAGACATCCAAAAACCTAACCCTAGGAGATGAAGTGCCAAAAGTCATGTTGGCCCCGTTTGGGTAAGTGAGTACATCAACTTCCCGGGGTCGTAACTTTTGCATACGATCTCCGTTTTAGGCGTGTGATAGCTCGTTGGAAAGGTATTGTCGAGGAGATTCATTTTGGGGGCTCATTTTCTGGTTTCCTTCTTTGTCTTCCCGTGACCCTTCTTTTCCTGTGGCTTGGACTGGTTTTTGGGAGACTGTTTGTTTGGGTTGTCTTTGCCATACTTTGGTTGTTATGGATTTGCAGACCCGAACTGCCATTTGTTTTGGTGCTTAAATTTTTGATCGATTTTAACAGCATATCGATAGGCAGCACCGAGTGATGAGATCTCCAGAAAATCCATTTCAGTTTGGATGTATCTGTGTAGAGCCCCACGGTATTTCAGAAACAAATTTCGTTTAGAGTTTTTGATACCCAGCTTGGTGTGCAAGGTATGGAAGCTATTGGTGAACTATAGAACTAATTGGCCCTTCTCTTGCCGTAGTGTGGTCCACCTCATGTACTAGTCCTCATAGTTGCCAACAGGGTAGTACTGTTCCTTTACCGCATCCACAAAAAATTCCCAAGTGGGCTTGGCCCCATATATTCCAGAATCCTTTGTGGAACTCTGCTCCCAGTAAGTTTCCCACCAATGTTTGACATGGGGGAGAGCCTTAAGGAGTGCGAAGGTGATCTTTTCCTTGTCTGAAAAATTATGAACAGA
>ML779595.1:1676250-1686598 GCA_009831015.1 Picea engelmannii
GTAATGCAATGGTATATACTCTAGCGGGCAACCTCCTAAAACCACATATTCAAAGTTTTTGAGGATCAGAGTGACACATACCATGATACCCGGACTCATTACCTCATGGAGAAAGAACGATCTCTGCCATAGGACCAAACCGAAGGTGATGGATGTTGATGTTGTTGACAATGTGGAGGTGTTGAAAGGAAGAAAATATGGGCCCTCCATGGCCATGGTCAAGTTTATATGGCTCTCGATACTCCATGTATAGGACCTGTGAGCCTTGAGACATAATCTCCTTAGTTATCCCTAAAAGTGGGGATAACATCTGGCTCCAACTCGGGAACATGTGCTCACCGCAAAGAACATGAGAACCTCAACATCTCTAGCATAACCTGTAATCTTCTTGATCTCAATAGCAATTATTAGTAATCATTTGGGGTGGTGATATTACGCCCAGCTCATATATATATATATATATATATATATATATATAACTGAAATAAAAACAATCTTATGTACAAGTGTGAAAGAAAACTACTCTAGCATGCAATGCAACGATATATACTCTAATGGGAACCTCCTCAAACCAGCCAGGTCCCCCCACCTTGGTGGGGTTTGAGGAGGTTCCCACTGACTGGTAATGGACACCTTCTTCCTTCCAAAGTGGAAAAGTAGTAAGAGTCGTCAACTGATTTTCTTCCAACTTTGAAAGGGCCAAGCCAGGATTGAGTACTTCCTTTGACATTAGTTGGATCTCCTTTTTTGGTATCCCACATCCATACTACATCTCCTTCCTTGTACTCTCTAATCTTGTTTTTGGTTGTTCCATGAACAACCCTGGTGTACTGTGCAGAGAGAGGCGGGTGGGATTATGCTATAAAGACTTCCTATTGGGAAGGTCGAATCATTATGCCACTTTCTCCTATTTTTAGTAATTTCATGGTCCCAACTTCCTTGTCTTTATATTTATCTAGGATTTGCTGGTATTCTTCTCTCTTGGGCCACTTAATTTGATCAAATTCTTCCTCTGTTGCAAAAGGCATATCATTCAGAGAAAACTCAGGAAGACTCTGCATGATTTTCTCATGTTCTTTGTCATCTTTGATGGGATCACTAGCTTCTTGCACATGAGTTGTAGTCACAGGTACATTTGGGAGATGACCTATAGTTCCATCTTTCAAAGGTATATTCACATAAGTGAGGTCCATATCAAAAGTACCTTCCAGTTTTGAGGAAAACTTCCTAGACAAACACATCCCCCACACATCTGGGACGTCTACTACCACTATGTCCATGTGGATCACTTTATCAGGGTATTCCTTGAGGCAAACTTCAACATTCTCAATTACCCCATGTGTGTGTATGCCTTTAGATTCAAATCCACACACATTCCTGTAAGGTCATGTAAATTTTAAACCTATTTGTTGCATGACCTTGAGGGACATCATATTAGCACTGGCCCCAAAATCCATCATGCAGTTGTTGAGTCTCTTGTTATTCATTATCAAGGTCATGAAAAAGGGAGGATGCTCATTGTATTGGACCCTAAAATTATCAGCTTGTAACATAATAGGTGGGTCCATAGGTCCATCTGATCCTTTGAAGAAATTGTCAAATTGTTCTTTGATAGATGGCACCTTAATGACTTCTTTCAGAGGGATGGTTATATGTATCTTAGATATTGCCCCTTCAAAGTCAAATTTCAAGTCAACCTTCTCAGTTTTGGTTGTCTTAGGAAGGAATATGTCCAAAGGAGGAGGTTTTTTTTGGGTTACTGCAGGAATGGTAGAGGAATATTGGTCCAACTTATTTCGTCTATACACCTGGAATTCTTTTTTTTTCAAATTCTCTTTTGATTCCTGGTCTAGGTTGTTTATTACTGCCAGTCTAGCCAACCTGACTAGTTCTTTTACACACTCCCGATGTTCTTAAATGATGATATTTATTTGGGGGCCTTCCATGACATGACCCATATTGTTTACTTGTTCATGGCCATCGTTGTTATAAGGACACTCATGTTCCCAATGCGCTTCACTACACTGCAAACACCAAGGATTTTTATCCACGACATTCACAGGAGCTAAAGTGTTTGGAACCTATGGATCATTCTTCAGTTTATAGAATTGGTTTCCCTTTTGGAATTGACCTTTGTACGAGACCCTAGGTGCTTGGCTCTGGGATCTTTCCACGTTGACAATTCTACTCATCATTAGCTCTTGATTTTTTATCATGCCATCCATGGTTTCTTGTAATTTTTCCATACTGGTGCAAAAGTTTGAAGTAGGTTCGGTATTGTGGACTATCTTGGGTTTAGTGTCCATTTTTCCCCTTGGATTTGTGAAAGGATCAATTTTATACGAATGGAGGTTGCCTTCAATCTTTGTAGCCAATTCTTGAGATTCTTGGATTGTTTGGGGGTTTTTGTCTCTAAGGAGATACCCTAGTTGACCAGTGAAATATTTGGTGTAGATATAGACATGGTAATTATCGGTTGGATGATGGCTTACAGGGATCTTTTGCAATAGATTTTTGAACCTAGTGTGGAACTCTCAGATGCTCTCATTTGCATGCTTCCAAAGGGAATTTAGCCTAGTTAATAGCATGTTGGGGTCTTCCCTGATATTCCATCTCTTGAGAAATTCCTTTTCTAGTTTGTCCATGGTTTTAATATCGCCCTCAGGAAGACTAAGATACCAACGCCTTGAAGCATCAAGGAGGGTAGTGGAGAAAAATTTCATGACTACGTCTTCAACATCATCACTAATGGGGTGAAGCTGAAAAAGTGCCCAAAAATTACTCATGTGCTCTTCGGCACTGATTGCATCAGTATCGGTAAACTTAGGAAACCACTTCTCTTACTTGGGTGGCATTTTCCTAGGGTATCCTAGTATAGCTGACATGTCTAGTGGTTTGAAAAGAGTAGATGACTATTGTATTTAGTTATTGGCTAGGTTCGATGCATTAGTTTGAGTTGTTGTGCTAGACATTTCCTTTAAAGGAAGAGTTCCTCCGAAAACTGATTTTACTACAGGAGAGTTTTGGGGAGGCTTTCTTCTGAAGGATTGAGGAGGATTATTGTACCTCCTTGTGTTTTTTGGAGTCGCCAGATAATTTGCTTGAAACTATCAAAGGATAAAGGAAAACACCCTAAGTGGAGTCTCCAAGTAAGCTTGTAAGATAAAGGCTCTTGAGGCAAGGCTTACTAAAAAGTGTCATCTTGAGGAGAATTGACTTAGTGTTCCCCGACAACGGCGCCAAAATTTTATTGCACAGTTTGCAGTTAAGGTAAAAGACAGATGGAAGAAGGCAAAACTGGCGAAATTGATACTATCCCACCACTGTCACCTCAATGGGATAACTCTTTATGTTTAGGGAGGTAGGGCCCAGGGGAGATGTCCCCAATGACCTAGGGTTCTGAGAAGGAAAAGGTTCAAAAGGATAAGTGAGAATTTCCCCCTCACAAGTCACCACCGATCAAAAAGTACTGGCTAATCAACCAATAAAGATAAGTAATAACGAGGAAAGGTGTACCTGCCCGAGACAAAGCAACAAAGAAACTATGCATATGCAAGATCACTTGCTTGGTTAGTACTTCATATTATCATGGAATTCTGATATGAAGAAATTAATAAACAATATTGATAAATAAAGTCAACGATGTACAATAGCAATGATTATAATATATATTACTTCACAATAAATGCAAATGGCAATCAATGTAACAATATCATTACTTAGAAACAACGCCTTAGGCAATCATTCAATTACTTTAAAGACACAATAAATGTTGCATGAATATGTTTATAGAATAAGTAAATGACAACAACAATAGGGTTAGTAAGATTAGTCTAGGCTAGGGTTAGAAAGGTTAGTAGTTGTTCAATAATGTTTAGAAGTTGTATATGATCAAGGTACTCAACATAGGAAGTCTTAGATCAGTGTGTTTCTAGGAAAATTGGAGTCAAAACAACTGTAAATGTTGAAGGGACGAAATGATAATAATAGGTTTAGAGACAAGAGGGTTTGATGTTGAAGTGTTTCTAAGGCAAGGCTTCAACAAATAAAACCCTAGGGGATACGACTCACTAAGGTGTAGTAAACCTAGGCCTTAATGCGTCTTCCTCCTTCTCTAGATCAAAAGATAAAATAAAACAACTAACTTGAGTAATGAATGGTAAGGCTAAAGACAAGAGAGTTAGATTATGAAGTGTTGCTAAGGCAAGACTTCATCAATCAAACCCTAGGGGAGAAAGGATCACTAAAGTGTAGAAACCCTAGACCTTAGTGCTTTCTCCTCCTTCTTTAACTCAATCAAAAGATAAAAAATGGCTAGGCTAGAAGAGTAGAGGTAGAGTGTTGCTATGGAAAGGCTATATCTATCTTAAGAAAATCAAAATGGATTTTTACTTAGTAGGGACATGAGACAGCGACACCAACATGTGCTTGTCACCTAGGGTTTAATCCAACAAATTATAATAAAAAAATGCAAGTATAAAATACCATAACCATTCAATCAAGAAGGATTGCAGAAATTAACTTACATCCACCAAACATTCATATAGCCATACCCTAGTTGTAAACCTTCCACAAAGAGAAATGCCAAAAATAGCCAAAACAAGCTTCCTTCAACAAGTGCACATCAAAATTTCAGCCAAAACCCTAGAATAGGGTGCAAATTTCAGACCTCACTAATGTGTGAGTGAAAGATGATGAAAATAAGAGAGTTTATATCTCTTATTTATACAATAGCAATGACCTTTATTAAAATTTAGGTCACCAAAAGGCTGACAAGGCCAAAATACATAATAATATTGTTTTTCATTAAAATGTCATAAATTATAACCCTAATCAAGAAAACATGAGATGTCATCCCCTTTCTAGGGTGATGTTAGCCCTTTCTAGGGAAAATGTAGCCTCTTAGAGCAAAACACTATCCCTCATTGGGCTTCTCCAATCTGCCACACATGCCAAACTACCATGATTGTCTCCCAAAACGTCCATAAAACTGGATGATGTCATGAGCCTCCTGGGTGTTGTCTTGGACCTTCCAAGGCCAACGTTCCAATGAAAAGGGTACAACCCCCCTAGGTGAGGCAATGTGAGGGTGCCTCTGTGGAACTTCCTCCTCTTCTCCGGTGAAAACCATGTTGTCCTGTCTCTGCCCCCTGCTGGTGTCTCAACATCCATCTGGTGGGCTCTTTAACCCTATGGAGGTCCGAACTAATCATATCCCCATGTGTACCTACCTAATGTGGTACATGTCCACCAGGTATGATCCCACACATCAACAGATACACCCTCCATGAGCTCATAAGTCACAGGGATCATAGTAATGTCAATCACATCTAATCATCAATATTATTAAACATGTGCATAAAATCCCTTTTACCCGGTCAAGTGCTCAAAGACATTATATGAATCTGCATTGCAAGTTTGGAGGAAGTGACAGGGCGTCCTATTGGGCTAGTGTCCACTGGAAAAGGTATGTCTCCAAAAAATATTAAATCCAAGTCATGTAAATGGGTGAGGTGGATAAGGGATGTCCTGACAAGGGTTGCAATGTAACCAAGGAAATGCAGGGCCTACCTATAGGTGCCTTTGTATAAGGTGAGTTGCACCTGTCTTGGATGCAAATGTTTCCAATCCCATTCATGCCTTTTATTCTTTATTTCTTTTAGTTCAAGAAGCTAATCAGGGGACACTGCACTGGTGTGATGACCAGTGGTGGCAATGTTACCCACAAGCACTTTCACGAGGATGGTTGGCTCGTGATGATACCCCCTTTCTCTTGACCATGCAACCAAGAGCCACTACCCTGGCATGGTAACCAGTTGCTAGTAGTGTCATACCGCTAGGTTCCCATGGACCTAATAGGTTGGCTTGTGATGAGACCCCCTATGCTCTGACTAGGTCTTGTTTTATTATTTTATGGGTCCCTCTTGTTTCTTGTTGAGAATCATTTTACTGCTTTCTCGGGGATCCCTAGGTGAAGCATCTCGAGGTTTTATTTCTTTAGGATTTTATCTTTTTCCATATTGATTTTACCTTCTAGGCCTTTAGCCCCTTCTTCCCACAAGGCAAGGTGCAACCCTTAAATGATTGGCCAACCCAATGCCCAAACAAATGTAATGGGATGGATGGGTGGGAAATAAGATGGAAAGTGATAAGCATGACGGGAGAAGACAATGAATTTTCATTAATCCCCCTAGTGGCAACTCAAAAACTATGGGCACAGGCTTACTAGGGCACCCTGTCATTCCCCCCATACATGATCAAGTGGATAAGTATAAGATCCAAGCATTTGTTAGAAACAAAAGGAATTAAATGCACATATTCAAAGGTTTTGAGGATCAGAGTGACACATACCATGATACCTAGACTCATTACCTCATGGAGCAAGAACCATCTCTGCCATAGGATGAAATCGAAGGTGTTGGATGTTGTTGCTGCTGATAATGTGGAGGTGCTGAAAGGAAAAAAAGATGGGCCCTCTAGGGCCATGCTCAAGTCGATCTGGCTCTCGGTACTCCATGTCTAGGACCTGTGAGCCTTGAGACATAATCTCCTTAGTTATCCCTAAAAGTGGTGATAACAGGATTCAAATGTTATCACAGGGTAGTGGATGTCATGATGACATGTTGAAGCTATTGGAGAGATACCCATCGGCCCTAGATGCATGTTGAATAGACGAGGTACAAATGTTATCACAGGTTACCGGATGTCATGCATAAGATATCCAAGTTTTCAGTGGGAAACTGGATAGTCTCCTTATGACATGTTGTAGCTATTAGAGAGATACCCACTGGCCCTGGATGCATGATGTGAAGTCACAAGGGTGTGCATGATGGGGTATAGATGCATTTCAAGGTAGTGGATGTCTTGGGGACATTTTGTAGTTATTTTAGAACTACCCACAGGCCTTGGATGCATTGGTTGTGAAGTCACAAGGGTGCACATGATGAAGTACATATGCATTTCAAGGTAATGGATGTCATGGTGAAATGTTGAAGCTATTTGAGAGCTACCCACAGGTAATCTTCGAAGATAATCTTCATAGGTAATCTTGGTATAATGTAGAATGTCTCCCTCGCTGAGAGGGAGTGTTGATGTTTGGGTAGCATTTGAAATACATTCTACTAGATTGATAATTAATAATATGATTATTTATTATTAAACAATATTATTAATTATAATACTATTAATGTAATAATATATTTATAATATAAAGTATAAATATATTAAATAAAGTATAAAGTATAAATATAAAATATATTTATATTATATGTATAATATAATATAAAGTATAAATATATTTATTAACCAAGGGACACATCTCTTCATGGATGGTCACCATGGTCACCATATGTTCTTTATATATAGAACACTCATCATTGTAATAAGATATTCATTCACATACAATATCATCTCTTATGAAAAATTCAACACATAGAAGTAAAGTTAAACATTATAATATGATAACCACAAATTTAAATGAGAGATACATCTCAAATTTAATTTAAAAATATATATATCATTAATAATGTTAATCATTAGTATACTCATAATACATTTTATAAATCAAACAACAAGAACCACAACATTATATAAAAAACATAATATACATGAGCAATATACATATCAATACACATTTCAAATATATATCTCAACAAAATCTGCAATAAATATGCCATATATACATTTCAAGTCGAATATAAAACAATTAACATATATGTCAATCAATACCAGTACTAGTTAGGTCCACAACCAGAGCTAGAGGAATCAATGTCTCTGTTACTAGAGGTAGAGGATCTATCAATACCCATGTTAGAAGGAAATAACAAAAGTACACTTTCAAATACTATCTCCATCAAGGTCAACTTGTGTAGCACTTGGTGTGAACATAGTGTCCACAACATTAATAACTTGTGACACATGTGGAGGAGGATGAGGAGGAGGATCGGTGGATGTTGTAGACACATTTGGAGGAGAAGGACAAGGATTGGTGGATGGTGACACAAGTGGAGGAGGCGGAAGATTGGTGGATGGTGACACATCTGTAGGAGAAGAAGGAGGATCAGTAGAGGGTGACACAAGTGGATGAGGAGGAGGAGGAGGAGGAGGAGGAGGAGTATTGGTGGATGTTGTAGAAATGTGTGGAGGAGAAGAGGGAGGATTGGTCGATGGTGACACAAGTGGATAAAGAGTAGGATGATTGATGGATGTTGCATACACATGTAGAGGAGAAGTAGGAGGATCGATGTATGGTGACACAAGTGGAGGAGAAGGAGAAGTAATAGGAGAAGGAGGATCGATGGATGGTGCATATACATGTGGAGGGGAAGCAAGAGGATCGATGGATGGTGAAAAAACATGTGTAGGAGAATCAGGAGGTAGAGGAGGACCATGTGGTGGAGTAGAGGATGTGGATCAGTATGGTGATGAGCTAGATGAAGTAGAATCATGAGAAAGCATGAGAAAATCCCTCAAACTCTTGATGAGGTTGACAACACCATCAATATGATGCATCAATGATGTCATATCATGAGGAAATTTTTTCCATATTGCAGATATCTCTAGTACCTATAATATGTCTCGAAGTGGTGCGGGTACCACTCCATGGATAACCATAAAACAAGATAGCTAATATGCCACCTCTATCCAGAATCTATAATCCAACCTGCATGGAATGTGCGGTCTTTGTACTGGAGGACACTCCACTACCTCCTCCATCTCCTCATCATGTTGGGGAGGCACATCCCCATCATATGTACCAATATCTGCAAAACAATAGATGATAATAATAATAATATAAATGAAACAAAATGTTACAATAAATTGAATTAAATGAAACATAAAAATATCCAAATAGATTTATCAAAACATAATGATAATATTACCTCTCTCATATGGTGGCTCGACTATTGTAAATAGGATGGTTGGACATCCTCTCTAATCCATCCCCACGTATGGTTACTTTACAAGTTTGAGGACATGATTTTCCTCTCTAGCCAAAAAATCCCATATGTCCCTACCGACCGGAGTACATGGCCAGTTCGATGGGATCCTCTTCGGGAACAACTGCCCCCACATGCACACACATGCATTAGTCATGGGACTAAGAGGAAAGTGGGGTACTCCTGGTCGAGTGGCATGAAACCTATGAAAAAATAATTTAAATAACTCTGACGCAAATAGGAAGAATATACTTTCACAAAAAATGGTGCGACAACGATCTAACACAAAACAAAACTATCTCAAAAAAATCTCCATCCAACTAATCAATCTGGGCCTTTGCAATAAACTATCTACATAATATATCAAATGAAAATTAATGTGCTTCCCATCAAAGCTAAAGTGTGACATCGTCATGAAAGCTAAAGTGCTTTTCCCTCTTCCCCGGGAACTCAACGCAATGGAGACCATTGCTTCCTAAGGAGGGAGGAGTGATCCAGGTGGATATTAGAGGCCACCCACCTTTTCCAAATGGCTCAAAACAGTTTTCTGGCCAATTTGGCAATTTACTATTTTTAGCAGGTTTTAACTTCCGGGACCATTTTGAGGGCCTAAATGAAGTTTTTTTGAGATAAAGGTTCTCAATGATATCCGAAGGCTTGATTGAGGCCCCAAAATGAATCTCCTCGACGATACCTTTCCAACGAGCTATCACACGCCTAAAACGGAGATCGTATGCAAGAGTTACGACCCCGGGAAGTTGATGCACCAACTTACCCAAACGAGGCCCACATGACTTTTGGCGCTTAATCTCCTAGGGTTAGGTTTTTGGATGTCTAGGACTTTTGGAATTTCCGTCTATTGTAAAAGGGCCTTCCGAGACTCAATGTAATCATCTTCTTGTGAATGCGAGTAGCCGTCACATCTCTTCTCAGAGATAAGCTGCCACCATTCTAGCGAGTCTTTCACTCTGTATTTTTACAGTGTCTGTACATTTCTTTGATTAATAGAAATCGTGTATTACCGTATATCTTTGACTCTTGTTATATTTCCGCTATATCTCTATTATATTGTTGCCTCTCTTGTAATATCTCTGAATATTTCTGTGTTATATCTCCGCTCTCATTTCGTGACGAAAATAATCCGGATCAGTGATATCAGAGCAGGCTTCTCTTGATCGTTTTTTTCAGTGCATGTCCCCGACGAGGTCCGAGTATTGCAAGTTGGGTCTCGAGCTTGTCTCTCTTGAAGACAATCGCTCTTGAACACCCAAGAAACCCTCAATGGCGAAAGAAAAGAAAAACGATGGAGCAGACGATCCTATCAGTCTGTTGCTTGAGCAAGCTCTCACGCGACAGAGGGACGAAATGATGGAGAATTTTTCCCACATCCTTCAATGCCTACCGATAGC
>ML779595.1:1712106-1723333 GCA_009831015.1 Picea engelmannii
TGTTTTTATTTTAGTTCTTATTTGATTTGTTTATTTTTATTGTAAGTTTTGTTTATTAGTTTTATTTTTATATGTTTTATATTGTTTTGTTTTTAATATTAATTAATAAAAAATTAACCTAATTTATTAATTAATCAATTAATTAATTAATTATTTTTTAACAAGATTTAACCTAGATTATTTAACTAATTATACTAACATTATTAAGTAATCTAACTAACCTATTTGATTTTTCCTTTTATCCTAAGTTCATTTATTCGTGAATGGGTGGCGGGAAAATGGAGGATGATGTCATGAGGTGACAGGGTATGTTAGGAAATGATGAATGGTAGGTGATGGGAGTCGAGACCAATAGATTCCTGCCATGTAGAGATAGGGGCCTGCCAGAGAAAAAATTCATTTCGGACCCCTCCCCTTCCATTAAAGACAGACCAGTCGAGGGGGTCTGAAATTCAATCTCAGTCGTTGATGAAAGCGTTGGTGCTTCGGCCGTTCAGATGTGTGCCTTCGTTATCTCCGATTCCAACCCCCCCCCATTGTTAAAAACAGAATAGTCGAGGGGGTCCGGAATCCACTGTCAGTCATTGATCTACGCGCCAATAGATCGACCATCGATCTAAGCACGTTCTTTATTCTCCAGGCGCAAATGCAGCAAAAACATAGGCTTTAGCACTTTTTGTGGTTTTTGTGCACTGCTTCCCTTGATTTTATCTCCATGGGGTTAGGAAAAAACCACTCAGCGTCAACGACCATGAATTTTCTTTTCTTTTCCTTGAAAATAATTTGAAGAGATGAAATATTATTTGCAAGCCTAGACACCCAGAGTGAAAAATTTCCAGTGAACAGATGATCCTATGAATTATAGGGTTATAATGGTGGCTCCACCTGGGGATGGCAGCTCTTTTGGGAGGTGTCAAGAACCATGAACCTATGAACATGCAGACCAGTGCTTTATCCATTGGGCTGATCCCAAAATCTTATTCTGCAACCTGTACCTATTTTGATCTTGCAACTAAAACCAAATCAAATGAACACTGCTGAAAAAGAGATGCTTGGAATGTTGATCTTATTCACATTCTCCTACCTACCCTATGCTACTGATAATTGTGTTAAATCAAATAATACAAAAATGCCAATGAAGCCACTCAAGTAGTTGCTGAGACCAGATGATTGTTTGACTACTCGTTAGCACAGTGAAAAGAGCAGCTTGACCTTTTGCCCATAGATTCAAAACTGCAAAGCATAATGGTTGTTGCTGAAAACATGATTGATCTTTACAACAGAGACCTTGACAATTCTGAAGGACCAAAGTAATGCCAGGAATAGATTGGGGTTGTCCGGTGAAAAAATTATCCATATAGGTGGCTATAGGATCAAGGTAGAACTGACCTGTTTTTTGATATTCAAACTTAACCAACTCAACTTCATGATTTGATGCTATGGTTGTGCTATTTGCATCCTCATGCACTTCATGACATGGCAGCAACTTTTCTGATGGGTTCTGAAATGATGCTTCTAATGAACACACCCCTGTAACTAACTGCCTGATCATGTCAATATCATAACAACTTTTCATCTCATGACTGGTGGATGAAGAATGATTTTGACCACACAGGTCATCCAACCGATCAACTATTGAATCCTGAAAATACTGACAAGACTGTTGCATTGATTCAAATGAAATTTCCTGACTTTTTATGTATTTATCCTTTGGCATATACTCAAGATTCTTTTTCAAAAACTGAAATGAATTAAAGCATAATGGTACAGAGTTATTGTGGATTAACTCATAATTCGCCTCAGGCTTTAATCTTTCATCTAAAATTTGAAAATCAAAGTAGGTAAAGGGCTGCAACTTTGGATTTAGGAAAGCCTCCACATCAACAATGGCATCTTCACCTAGTTGATCAGAAAATTCTCCCTCTCTACTATTGACAACTTGCTTACAATTTCCTCTAAATAATTGAAAAGAAGAGAAACATAAGGGCACAGATTTTTCCCTTACTCTAAAATTTTATGCCTCTTCCTCATCACTTTCATGATTGTTGTGCAAGGGTTGATTGTCATATCTAAACTGTCAATGATCTTTTTTCTGCCAATGACATGCTACTGATTTCTTTGAACAATCCACATCTATTTCAGCCTCACGCTCATCATCATACTGATCACACTTGGGTAGATTATCCAAGTGAGGAATGTCGTTAAACATGCATATCATATCAGCTGGTTGTTCCTCTACAATTTTAGATGGAGCTTCATCTTTGACTGTGTTGTGAATTGAATACATGAAAGAATCATTATCCAAACCATGGTACCAAGGATGAGCAGCAAAATGTTTGGGAACAGTGATCTTTTCTTTCTCTGAAATCAATGGAACATGATGTCTTTGGACAACAAGCTCATCTTTCCTATTGATCCTCTGCATCATCTCTTCCATGGCACTAACCAAACTGTCCAGTTTAGCTTCTGAAGATTTCAGCTGCTCCTTTTCTTTGTTCTTTACTTTTGACCTTTTGATCAGCAAGTTGGCCTCAACATCAACTGCAATGTTCTACATTTCTTCAAGTGTTGCAGTGTTCCTTTCTCTTAATTGGAATGCATCTCAGGATCAAAGGCATCTGGGAAATGCAAGTGGGCTGATCCTGGGGGTGCCCTTATGTCAACAGGCATTGCATGACATACCTTATTGAACCTTGCTGAAAAATATTGTATTGTTTCCCCGGGCTGTCTTTTCAAATGGTCATACTCTTCCAGGATGAGAAAGACATTTCTCATGATCACCCATTGATATAGGAAAACTTTCACAAACTGATGGAAATTGTTAATGCTTGTAGCTGGGAGATTTTTAAACCAGTTCTTGACTTTACCTCCCAATGATAGGGAAAACATTCTGATGCATACATAATCATCTTCTACCTGAAAGAGGTCAAGAAAATCCTCAAGACTTTGGATATGCTTTTCAGCTGTAATGTTGGCATTCTCTCCATCAAACCTCGACAGATTATTGGTGTAATTTGCAGGGAAGTCATGGAGGATAGGAGGCAAATCTAGGGGTTTGTACCTATCTAGGATTTTGGCAGGTACAAGAGGTAAAGCAAGAGGCATACAACCATCCAGAGCTTTAGAAAGAGTAGGAGACAAAGCATGAGGCTTATGTCTCACTAGGACTTCTATAGGTGCATCTGGGATGTGCACAGGTGTACGAGTATGTACATAATCTAAAATTTTGGGTTTAGTCTCAGGCTCTTCAGGTTGAAAATTATCATCCTGAATTTCAACAATATACTCTGGACCAGGATCATGATAAGAGAGAAAGTAATTGCAGATGAAACCAATAATATCATGAATACAATTTGAGCTTGAGTACCTGGTCTTTCTAGGGTGCTTGGACATGATTTAGGTTCTTCATCCAGTGGAGTCTTTGAGTTGGCACTGTCTGGAGTTGATTAGAGTCGCCAACTGAAAGATCTCAGCCTTCTTGTGTCTGGTCACTGTCCACCATCAGTGATCAGATCTGGAGCTTTGAAGTGTACTACTGGGGAGAGTTCCCCAGTATGGTCGCCATTCTGTTAGCACTCTGGGATTTGCCCAAGGCTGTGGAGGCAATCACAGAGGCAACATCAAATCTGCTTCAAGTCAGGGATCTAGCCCTCTGAGACTCAGAGAGGGATCTTTTTGTCAAATTTAGATTTGTTTGAAATAGGATATTAGGCTAGTTATACAGAACAGGTTATGTTCTTGTAATTTTTTGTAGATTGGGTGGAAAAAGTTTCACGCTTCCATTGGGCTATGGGGTCTGTTCATAAAGATAGAGATCAAATAACAGTTTATAAGAAGTCTTTTCACAAGGCGAGATAATGCAACTATTGTATTCTTTGGGAATAAGCGATGGATTAGCAGAAAAGGTGAGATTATCAATCACAGTAAAGAAGCATTTAATAATTTCTTCACCACAACATCAGAAGACAAACATTTAGATTTTTTAAAAGTCAGAAAACAGGGTATGCACAAAGAAATCCTATAACTTTAACTTTTTTTAAAAGATAAGATAGACAACACAATGGTAACAAAAGTAGATACACATTCAACAATGAGGGAAAAAATTCACCAATAGCTAACATACAGGAATCCTATGAAACGTTTCTTTATATTTCTGGAAAATCTCTTGATAGAAGTTACAGTGCTCCCAGCCTGCCTGGGCATGAGATCAACAACCTTTTAGATTTAAAATCCTCTGAATAAAGAGGGAATATCCCCAAACAAGTTGTGTGTGTCGGATTTAACCTCCTTGGCCAAAAATAGCCACAAATCCCCCAAAATCTGGAACTGTCCGCCATGAAAGACGGGCCTAATTTCTACAAAAAAGGGGTCCGAAAAAACATCTGTTTCTCTTCAACATTGACACCTGTGCAAAAATTGAAGGAGGTTATCTTATATGGACATGTTCTGGACAAAATTTTCCTTCGGTTTCACAAAATTTGCCTCCAGCTGGCCGTAACATCTCCTGCAAAATCAGGACTGTAACGGAAAAACCAAAAATCGGAAACATGAGGCTGAAAGACAGATTTGATTCTCCCTTCTCATGGAGACTGTACAAAAACTGAGAGAGGTTTTTGTTCTTCAGGCCATTACTGAGAAAAACCTCTCTCGGTTTTTAAAAAATTGTTTTCATTTGCCTAGAAACGGCCTCAGAAGAAGACATGTTGAACAAAAAAAAATGGGTGAAAATGGGAAAAACGGTTTTATTTTCGGGAAGGCGGTATTCCCGACCCCCCTGAGGTGGTAAGAGGTTTAGTGGGGGGGGGGTCCACTGGAATGTGGGGCTGACAAGTTTCCAATGGTGGTGATCCGAAAATAGAAGGTTGAATTGTTATTCTATGCAAGCACCCTCTACTTCATTAAAATAAAACTTTACAGGACCTTGCCTCATGTGTTAAAATATGCAAGATGAATTATGTGCCAAGTTTATGCTTCTTTTAAATGTTTATGTGTGAGGTATTTGCAAGATTAAATATGTTGTTTACATAAATACAACAACAAAAATAACTTGCAGCAAATAATAACCAACAAACACTCACAACAAAAACAACATGATAAAGGAGTTCACCCCTCTCCGGGCTACATCTCCTTGAGCCTCCATCAATGGACTTGGCTCTCTGGGATTAATTTGTCAAAGATTCTTTTACAAGATGCTACTCAACTCCAATGGAAATTATGACTGTACCATTGGGATCAGAATACATAAAAACCCCAAAAATGACTAATAGAACTCTAAAAACGAATCATGGCTCATCCGGGCATGACCTCTTCTACATGTGGCCTTAAGCTTCCCTGAGATTCTCTTTGGAAAAAACACCTATGAAAGTCCTCAAATTGATCTGAAACCTATTCCAAAGTGTTCAGAGCATAATAATTAGTCAAAAATGATTATTCAATCACAGAAAACAAACATAGGCTCATCTGAGCATGACCTCAAATAATGAGGGCTTAAAGATTCTTGGAGCTTCCTGAAACTTCAATGGTTAAAAAAATGAAAAATAAGTCTTCAAATAGCTGTGAAAACAGTTCCAATGGATTCAGAACGTCCAAAAACCCCTAGCTGGGCTTTTACAGCACCTCGTTCGGCCAAAAAATGAAGAAGATAGGCCTCCTGCCATTCTCTTCCTTCAAGCTTGTTGTCTCTGGTTTGCCAAAACGCACCTCTGTGTGCTCTCCACCAAGAACATGCTCCAAAATGCGTGCTTAAACCCAGCACATGTGCATAACTGAAAAATGGTGCAAACTGTAGGACGGTTATGGGCGCGCCAGCCCCTAACCGCCAAACTCTCGGACACATGCGGTCACCATATGACCTCAAGCTAGTGCAAAAGAGGGCTCCATTTTCCAAACGAATAGAATAATGACAAATGGCGGGAAACCATTTCAAAAGCCAATGGTCAATGGTCATTGCAATAACCATTGGAACCACGCACACACGCCATATAACATAGCTGTGGTCATATATCAAATAGCATGCGACCAAGCTCCATGCTCTGTATATATATGTATCGGTCATGTGGTTTAACATGTATGCGACCAGGGTTGTTTGAGACACGCGCTCCATATATATATGTATCGATCATGTGTTTTAAAATGTATGCGACCGGGGCTGGGGCTAAGCCCTAGCCTGGACACCCCCATATCACATTTCAATACATTTTAAATATAATAAAACACATATGGTATATAAGGAACACCGTGTGGGCTAGTGGTAGCCCACACTCTACCAAAGCGCGGAACCATAGGGGAGGTCTGGGGTTTGACCCCCACGGACTCCATAAAATTTTGAATAACAAACCATTTCCAATAACTGGGTGCCATGTGGCAGCCCATGACTGGGCCACGTGGCACCAAAACACTTGCCAAAATAATGCCACGTGTCGTCAAATGATTCGTCCAACTGTCAGCCAATCTGAAACTGCCACGTCACCTCTACCACATCAGTGTACGACCTCTGCCATGTCATCATATGGTCATGCCATGTCAGCATCCGTACGGACTGCACAGTCAGCGTCCCTTTTTTTACCTATTTGGCGATTCGAACAGATCGCAATATCTCTCACTCCCGATGTTTGTTTGAACCCAAATCAGTTGTGCTGGGTTCGTGACAATGAGGGCTACGCTCTCATTTGTTTTGAGGCAATTATGAGAATGCTGATTTTTGAGCGAAAATTTGACCCCTGGTCCAGATTTTTATCACACCTTCCCACTGAAAGGATTTTGGACCCACAAAAGCTTATGATTATCTATCCGAGATTCAATACTCTTCATCTTTCAAGTTATATCAACTGATTCTACTTGAAAAGTATTTTTGATAATCACCTGAATACCTTGACATGCCTTGCACTGCAACTAGCTATGTCCCTCAACCACTATTCTCTGGCTGCTGCTGACCCATTGTTCTCTTTGTGCTTGGAATACTGCCAACCTTCCCATTGAGAATCAAGTTCCTCTTGTGAACTCTTTGGCATCAAAACAATCATCTCTCCAATGGCTGCAAAAACTTTCCTGCGACATCTTGTCACAAGCCAAAAAAACCATCAATCTTGAAAACAAATTTATACAAGACTGAAAATGATGCCAACAAAGTCTTTTCAAACAAATTGTCGCATCTTGTACTTCATCAAAGCACATGGTGTTTTCTTGTATCTCAACTTACAACCCAACAAACACCATCGACTAAACATAAGTCGAAAAACATGATCGACACAACATAGTCGCCATACAATCATCAACACTAGTCGAGACTCATTTGAAACATATCAACTTTCCAAAATGACAAGTCGAAAAACACGATACACAATCATGTTATAATCATGATCCATTCATGATGAACTATCACCAGGTTCACTGCTTACACATACACAAAAGCAAATGCATGTGCATGACTCTTCAACTCTCCTCCCAGTACAAACATAAGTACATAAACCCAAAACATGTGGGTACATAAGAGCTGAATATGAACAAGATATATGGTTGTAACAAGTGAACATCATATCCATCTTTTACATCCTCCTGGTGGCGTTGTGCAACAACAAGAATGCCTTCACACGAATTGCATTCACATGCAACTTGCATCATACAAGTTGTGATAAATTGCAACAACTTATCATGCTTTCAACATAAATGCACACATAAGGCAGAAAAGTGCATTTACAACAGAAAATGGAAGCCTTACTTGCTCAAGAAATCCAACCATTTCTTACCAAGCCAACTCAACGGTGACTTTTTCTGCTAAAAACCGTCCTCTTGTGTATCATCTTGACTCACATTGATGATGGAATCTCCTCTTCCATTCTTGCCAATCTCTTTATCCATCTACTTCTTGTGTTGTGGATGAGTAGTTGGATGCAACATCCAACATTGGTCAATGAGATGACCCCTCTTCTGACAATGAGTGAAAATCTTTTGCATCCTCTTTTCACGTTGTCTTTGCTTATAAAGTTTCCTGAAAGCGGTCAATCTTTTCCAACATTTTGAAAGATGATGGTTATATAAACCACAATATGTACATGGATTCTTTCTTCCATTTTTACATACAAATTTATCATGCTTAACATAATCAAAAGCAACTGAATGATAAGCATAATTATACCTTGAACATTCACCTTTATCGCCTCTTTGAGGAGGTGAATTTGAAGAGTTACAAGCTCTCCTTTGAAGACCATCAACAGTTTTCTTGTCCTCATCGCTGTCACAACTCTTTTGTTTCACACATTTGCATTCATCTTGAACACAAGCCTTGCATGCTGGAGGGATTGAACTTTCAACAAAAGTTATTGAAATTTCACCTTTATATCCTTCTTGAAGAGGTGAACTTGAAACAAAATTTGTTCTTGGAACTTTTTCCCTTGTCTCCTCGACTTTGGAATTTGCTCCATCTCTTCGTTCATATCCAAGACCACAATACTTGGGTCTCTCTTCAACAACAATAGGCTCAACAATGCCTTGTGCATGCTTGCCTAACCCTTTACCTTCATAGCCCATTTTTAACAATAACTTGGACCCTATTCCTCTAGTGTGATTTTCAAAAACAACAAAACATTCATCTTGAGAGGAATTAGAAGATAAACTAACATTGCATACCTTATGTTCATGCATGTACTTGGTAAGGGTTTCCTTTGCCTCATGGAGTTGATTCTCCATCTCATGCAACTTTTCAATAAGTTGGTCTTTCTCCTCCTTCATGGCCATCAAATTCTCTTCAAGGGAAATGATCTCCTTTCTATCTTCACACATCTCTTTCATCACATCTCTCATGGTTAGAATCTCCTCCAACATCTCTTTGTCAAACAACTTAGATAATGAAGATGTATGAGAACTATCAATGCTTGAAGCTTCCTCCATCCTTGCAAGATATCAAACTTTAACACAAAACTTGCACAAATACCAACAGCTAAATCTCAAGCTATCAATGGCAAACACATGAGCAAAACAAGCTATGCTCTAATACCACCTGATCCGAAAATAGAAGGTTGACTTGTTATGCTATGCAAGCACCCTCTACTTCATTAAAATAAAACTTTACAGGACCTTGCTTCATGTGTTAAAATATGCAAGATGAATTATGTGCCAAGTTTATGCTTCTTTTAAATGTTTATGTGTGAGGTCTTTGCAATATTAAATATGTTGTTTACATAAATACAACAACAAAAATAACTTGCAGCAAATAATAACCAGCAAACACTCACAACAAGAACAACATGATAGAGGAGTTCACCCCTCTCCGGGCTACATCTCCTTGAGCCTCCATCAATGGACTTGGCTCTCTGGGATTAATTTGTCAAAGATTCTTTTACAAGCTGCTTCTCAACTCCAATGGAAATTATGACTGTACCATTGGGATCAGAATACATAAAAACCCCAAAAATGACTAATAGAACTCTAAAAACGGATCATGGCTCATCTGGGCATGACCTCTTCTACATGTGGCCTTAAGCTTCCCCGAGCTTCTCTTTGGAAAAAACACCTATAAAAGTCCTCAAATGGATCTGAAACCTATTCCAAATTGTTCAGAGCATAATAATTAGTCAAAAATGACTATTCAATCACAGAAAACAAACATAGGCTCATTTGAGCATGACCTCAAACAATGAGGGCTTAAAGCTTCATGGAGCTTCCTGAAACTTCAATGGTTCAAAAACCTACAAAATAAGTCTTCAAATGGCTATGAAAATAGTGCCAATGGATTCAGAACGTCCAAAAACCCCTAGCTGGGCTTTTACGGCACCTCGTTCGGCCAAAAAATGAAGAAGATAGGCCTCCTGCCATTCTCTTCCTTCAAGCTTGTCGTCTCTGGTTCGCCAAAACGCACCTCTGTGTGCTCTCCACCAAGAACATGCTCCAAAATGCGTGCTTAAACCCAGCACATGCGTATAACCAAAAAATGGTGCAAATTGTAGGATAGTTATGGGTGTGCCAGCTCCTAACCGCCAAACTCTCGAACACATGCGGTCACCATATGACCTCGGGCTAGTGCAAAAGAGGGCTCCATTTTCCAAATGAATAGAATAATGAGAAATGGCAGGAAACTGTTTCAAAATCCAATGGTCGACGGTCATTGTAATAACCATTGGAATCGCGCACACACGCCATATAACATAGCTGTGGTCATATATCAAATACGCGCGACCAAGCTCCACGCTCCGTATATATATGTATCGGTCATGTGGTTTAACATGTATGCGACCGGGGCTATTTGAAACACACACTCCATATATATATGTATTGGTCATGTGTTTTAAAATGTATGCGACCGAGGCTGGGACTAAGCCCTAGCCCGAACGTCCCCATATCACATTTCAATACATTTTAAATATAATAAAACACATATGGTATATAAGGAACACCATGTGGGCTAGTGGTAGCCCACACTCTACCAAAGAGCAGAACCATAGGGGAGGTTTGGGGTTTGAACCCCATGGACTCCATAAAATTTTGAATAACAAACCATTGCTAATAACGGGGTGCCACGTGGCGACCCATGATTGGGCCACGTGGCACCAAAACACTTGCCAAAATAATGCCACGTGTCGTCAAATGATTCGTCCAACTGTCAGCTAATCTGAAACTACCACGTCACCTCTGCCACATCAGCGTACGACCTTTTCCATGTCAGTGTACGGTCATGCCACTTCAGCATCCGTACGGACTGTACGGACTGCACAGTCAGCGTCCTTTTTTTTACCTATTTGGAGATTCGAACAGATCACAATATCTCTCGCTCCCGATGTCCGTTTGAACCCAAACAAGTTGCGTTGGGTTCATGACAACGAGGGATACACTCTCATTCATTTTGAGGCAATTATGAGAATGTTGATTTTTGAGCTAAAATTAACCCCTGGTCCAGATTTTGATCAGGTGGTTTAATAATTACAACCATTCTGAAACTTCCTTGGTTCAAAAATTACAACCAGATTTTGATCAGCTTCCTGAAACTTCAATGGTTCAAAAACCTACAAAATAAGTCTTCAAATGGCTATGAAAACAGTGCCAATGGATTCAGAACGTCCAAAAACCCCTAGCTGGGCTTTTACGGCACCTCGTTCCGCCAAAAAATGAAGAAGATAGGCCTCCTGCCATTCTCTTCCTTCAAGCTTGCCGTCTCTGGTTCGCCAAAATGCACCTCTGTGTGCTCTCCACCAAGAACATGCTCCAAAATGCTAAAATTAACCCCTGGTCCAGATTT
>ML779595.1:1723433-1747142 GCA_009831015.1 Picea engelmannii
CCCCCTTCCCCTTCTCGTTAAACTTTGGATGGAGAGGGGGGGTCCGGAATCTTCCTTATCCGTCGATTCATTTTAATAGGATATGATGTGTACGTGAAGTTTGGGTGGGTAGACTTAGGGTAAATTTGTTTTTTATTTTTTATTTTTAATTTTTGTTTTTGTGTTTTGTTTTGTTTTGGTTTATTTCAATTTTGTTTTATTATGTTTTTATTATATATATATATTTATATATATATGTTTTATTATATATTTGTTTTTTTTTAATTTTAGTTCTTATTTGACTTGTTTATTTTTAATGTAAGTTTTGTTTATTAGTTTTATTTTTATATGTTTTATATTGTTTTGTTTTTAATATTAATTAATAAAACATTAACCTAATTAATTAATTTTTAACAATATTTAACCTAGGTTATTTAACTAATTATACTAACATTAGTAAGTAATCTAACTAACTTATTTGATTTTTCCTTTTATCCTAAGTTCATTTATTCGTGAATGGGTGGCGGAAAAATGGAGGATGATGTTATGAGGTGACGGGGTATGTTAGGAAATGATGAATGGTAGGTGATGGGAGTCGGGACCAATAGATTCCTGCCATGTAGAGATAGGGGCCCGCCAGAGAAAAATTCCATTTCGGACCCTCCCCCCCTTCCGTTAAAGACAGACCAGTCGTGGGGGTCCGGAATTCAATCTCAGCCGTTGATGAAAGCGCTGGTGCTTCGGCCGTTCAGATGCGTTCCTTCATTATCTCCGATTCCGGACCCCCACCCCCCCACCGTTAAAAGCAGAACAGTCGAGGGGATCTGGAATCCACTGTTAGTCATTGATCTACATGCCAATAGATCGACCGTCGATCTAAGCGCATTCTTTATTCTCCAAGCGCGAATGTAGCAAAAACTTAGGCTTTAGCGCTTTTTGTGGGTTTTGTGTGCTGCTTCCCTTGCTTTTGTCTCCATGGGTTTAGGAAAAAACCACTTATCGTCAATGACCATGAATTTTCTTTTCTTTTCCTTGAAAATAATTTGCAGAGATGAAATATTATTTGCAAGCCTATACATCTAGAGTGAAAAATTTCCAGTCAACAGATGATCCTATGAATTATAGGGTTATAACAGAGCAACTAGAAGGATTTGTGTTAGGAGGCATGAACTTGGTTTGTAATCTCAAGAAATCAATATATATGGGTTGAAATAATCCCCAAGGAAATAGTACATAAAATGTGACTAGTATGTGTTGAAAAAGGGTTTTTAGAAGTATTGTTGACCATTGTGTTTATTATAAAGCAGTAGGTGATATAATTGTTATTTTAGTCTTATATGTAGATGATATATTATTGATTGGTGACAATACAAAGTTAGTAATAGACACCAAGTCCTTGTTGTCCAAAACATTTGATATGAAGGATATTGATGCACTACATGATGGTCTTGGCATAGATGTAAAAAGAGATAGGAAAATTAGAAAGATATGGCTTAGTCAAATGAAGTATATTGAGAGTGTTCTTTATGAGTTTGGGAAGGAGACTTGTAAAGCAGTAAAAAAATGTTTCCGAGTGGGAATTAAGTTGTATATTGAAATGTTTCCTAAAAATCATGTTGAAAAGAAATATAGTGAGGCTACCATATGCTAGAGTTGTAGGGTCTCTTATGTATGTTATGGTATGCACAAGACCAGGGATGATTTTAGGGGCTAAATTTCACTCATGGGCTAATTTTCCATGGTTTTTCCCAAAACAAGATCCACTATTCTAATAATGATTGGCCCAAATTCTAAAGGATAAAATTATTTTACCTTAAAAATCGCAAAACGTTTATACAAACTATATAAAATCCTTAGAAATTCGAATATTTTTACAAAAATATCGCCAAACATCTTATAGTTGGAATATGAAGGATTAGTAAAATTCGCCAAGGTTTCTACATTTTAAAATAAATTTCCATCCTTAAAACCATCCTTACACAAGACTAGACATAGCACATTCAATGGAAGTAATGAGCAAATTTATGGTTGATCCAAGAAAAAGAACATGAAATAGTTGTTAAAAAAATATTCAAGTATTTTCGAGGCACAAGGACTATGCCTTATATTACTTGGGATCATGATAATGATATTTTTTATTTGTGGAAATTTGTTGATGCAAATTGCACTAGAGATATGGACAAGAGAAATCCCACAAGTGCATGTGTATTTACTTTATTTAGAGGATCAATGAGTTGGATGATTTTTTTTGTTTTTTTGTTTTTGACATTAAATTTTAAAATTATCCCAAAAATGAAATTGATAGGAAAACATGACATGCTTTTGCCTTTAAATTTTTAAATTGTCACCAAAATGAAATTGATAGGAAAACATGGCATGCCTTTGCCTTTATACGAGACCTCAAATTTTTCATCAATGTTTAATGTAACATTTTCAGTAATATCTTTACTAATTTTGTAACCAACATCAAACTTAGCGTCTTAATAGTTTCCTTAAGGGGGTTGTAATTGCACTAGTGTCACTGACATGTTAGTGGAGCCTATCTCATTTCCATGGATTATCTATAATGATGTCCCTGATCCACGATTTATGGTAACGCAACATATCAACAAACAATAATTAATAAACTAGCACAACCACATAAATTGTAGTTGATGAACGTTGATAAGTGATTACATCATGTAGTTGATGAATGCTAATAGGAAATTACAACGAGTGACTAGAGGGGTGTTTGGAGCTACGGTGTGACCATGTTGGATATTACAACTTGTAGTTGATGAACGCTTATAGGAAATTACAACAAGTGACTGGAGGGATGCTTGGAGCTATGTTATGACCATGACGTAACATTTGATATATAAAATGTGCATAAGTGTTGGTAGATACACCAGACATGCCATCCATTCATGGGAATTTGGCGGATGTGGTAAAGAACCTAAGTAAAAAATCTAAAATGGATGTAGTAAAAAACCCTAAATGCATGTCACTCACAACAAAAATCTACATAGTTATTAAAGTGGGAACTAATAATCTGATCAGTCATTAATATGATAATCACTCTAATCACCAATTTTAATGATCAATGGACATATTTTTTCATGCAAAGAAGTTAATGGTTGAGCCCTTCATTTATTTTGACGACGAGGAATACTTGGAGCATAAGAAATCACGTCCATTAAAAACCCATTAAATCTGACCATCTCTAATAGCTATACATGTATTGATCTACGTAAGGAACAAATATAACTTTGAATTGTTTATTGGATGCAAAACACTGATCCATATCCATTTACAATGAAGTTTTTTATAAACATGAGCCTGGAAGTTCATGCTGAAAAATTTAACCATGCACTCTGAGTAAGCAATGAATCATGCTAAATAGAATCAATCACACTAACAGATCAATGATGGGTGAAAGCACTTGAAAATTAGTGAATCAATCTTCATATATAACTAAAATAGTCAACGAATCATGTAAATAAATCAGAGAATCATATATAACTTGGCCATTTGACTGCATATAGTATGGGGACACAAACTCATGGGTGAAGCCAAGAAGGAATGATATCTCTTGAAACACTTCATTCTTGAAATGTTTTTTGTGGTCTGAAACTAGATGTTTGGGTACCCCAGAATGAGTGATTATGTGATTGAAGAAGAATTGCGTGGTAGTGTCCATAGTTTTATTGAATGTTGGCATGTCATTGGCCCATTTGGTGAAATTGTTGGATGGGATATTTCACATCATAAATTCGCTGCCACATTTACAGAAAGGATCGACAATAATGACTTGGTGCAACGAAGTTGGTGGAGATGAGGTTTTGTGAGTGAACATGTAGCACTTCCAACATCATTTGATTTTCTAAATGAAATCGTGGAAGAGGGTGGGACAAAAATAACTAGCGCGGACCACCTTTGGGTAGTGGACATTATTGACAAATTTTCTCCATGGATACCACTATGGAAATCATTTAGGATCCACTTAGCCTTCTTGAGTGTGAGACATTGATGTAGGAACATGTCTAGCCCATGTTGATACAGAACATCTCAAATGAGGATATATCGGGGGGCTTAGTGATGGATAAGATGATGATCATCCCGCGAGATATATGGACCAAAATTTTGAGTGTGAAGTTAAGTGAGATTATCACTATAGCACGGGTCATAATATCATATCACAAACAAGTGTTCATTTGGTAAGTTTTCATTCATTGGTGGGTTCTTGGTGTTCAATGACAAGTCAGTGATGAACTCAGCAAGGATGAGCACCTTCTTACTCTTAGGAGTGCTAAAATTTAGATTGAAAACATGGAGGAATATGATCCATTGGGAGAAATTACCATTGATAAGTCACCAACTAAGTAAGTATTGCATGGGGTTGGAATTTGCGATAACTTTTGTGGTCCACAACAAAATATAATGGAACAACTTCTAGATTGCATGAACAAAGGATAGTGCTAACTTCTCCTCATGATTCTAATTGAGGGGAGTTCCTAATAGATTCTTACTCACATAGTAGAAGACATGTTCTCAACATTTACCCCCCTATTGGACTCGTGCTCTTGCAACAGACACATTTGAAGCATATAGATAAAGGATAGAGTCCTCATTAAAGTCAGGAGGACTAATTAAATGGGGATTTTGAGAGAGCCTCTTTTAATGTATCAAATGCTTTTCGAGACTGATCATCCCATTGGAAGGGGATGTCCTAGCATAAAATATGCAAGAAGACATGTGTTTAAGTGGTGCAATTAGGGACAAAGAAGTGTAATATGTTGGCCTTTCCTCGCAGACTTTGTAGTTGGTGCAAATTATTTGGAGGAGTGATCTCACTAATAGCCTAGACTTTATGGGGGTCCATCATGATTCCTGAACTAGGAAACGATGAAACCCAATAAACATCTAGTGGTGACTCAAAAGACAAAATTGAGGGGGTTCAAGTGAATCATGTACTTTTAACACCTTTGAAATATGTTGTGGAGGTATTCTAGGGGTTGGTATCGCTTCTTGGATCTGGTTGTGAGGTCATCGAAGTAGGTTGAGATGAAGTGGGATAGATCATGAAAGACAGAAGTCATATCATGTTGGAAGGTGGCTCCAACATTTTTGAGACCGAAAGTCATTATGTAGTATATGAATGTGTGTGTGTGTGTGTGTGTGTGTGTAGAGAGAGAGAGAGATTTTTCAAGGGTGGATGTGAGAGTGTGGAAGACATGAGGAGTGCATTCCAATCAAGAGTTGCACACATTATCTAAGTGTATGTCTAATGCTATGTTCTTTCTCATTGATATAGTATTCCATTGGAACAAAACTACATATCACTTATGAATGTGTTGGACCAAGGCTTGGAGCTAAGCGTGTTTATTTTAGGAAAGCTTTTGCTACTAGATATTCTCCTCATAATTTATATTTTCATTTGATAAATATTTTCCTGAAGAGAAAGACATCTGTCTTGTTATTGAAAGACTTGCCTAGAAAAGAAACAATTGTTGCTAAATTTTTTTGTGAGGATCTCCACTATTCTTTTCCTTGGAAACTATTAGTTAAATTATAGTTGATGTTTGAGCCCCCAAAACATCTATTTTCTATGCTAAAATATTTGTAGAACAAAAGTATAGAATTCATATGGCAAATCAAGAAAAAAAAACATTGGCACTTATAACTAGAGCTAAATGAGCCTTTCATAGATAGAGTTCTTTTGTTGAGGGATTGGATCCTTGATGGAGCAAGACTACAAAATCCTATAGTTGAGGGGACAAAGCCTTCTTTATTTACTTTTCTTATAAGGTTATTGAAGATTTGATATCGACTAATATAGAATATTGTTGAAAATGATAATGATATTACTCACCATTGTCTTAAAAAACACCCTTACAACATATAATACACATCATCTTATAGACAAGTTCGATCCAAAAATGAGATGATCAAGTTTAACATTGTCTCCCTTATTCAATAATACGTAATATCTACTAATTAACCTACTATTAATGAAAAATAACATAACAATAACATAATAAATGACTTTCATATCTTCTTGTTTTAGTTCTTACTATTAAATAACTTCATAACTATAATTATTATCCTAAATCTAATGACCTCTCTATTTTTCTGATTACATTTAAATGCTTCACCACATAAACATAACAATCTAATCACCAATTTATTATGCTGATTGCTATTAAATGTTTCCCCTCATAACCAAATCATTATCTTGTGCCATCCATGACCATAGTTCGTTATAACAAAAACACAGTTCATTATAACAATGATCCAATTTAGAAAAATATAAAACTATATAAAATCATACATATTCATCATATTTTATATTTATTATTTATATAAAATATCTTTATTGGAATCGAATCTTGTAGTTAGAATCTCTTTGGGAAAATCATGTCAATCATGTTTCACAATGTAAAATAACTAAAATTCCAATTGTAAAATGGAGTGCACATGGAATTGTGAAATATGTTACTTGAGTAGAAAGCAATTTCCTAAATATTTGTTTATTATAATTAAAAAAGGATGAATAAAGTAGAAAAGTATATGTCCATGTAAATTATTTTATCATGTGTTTTTTTAGATCGTTTTTTTTCTTTAGTTCTATATTTTTCCATCTTTAGAATAACCAATGATGTTTTTCATGGTGTCAAAGTCGTCAAGATATAAGAGTTGTATTCCAAGTTCTCATAAATTAGTTAGCGGTTTTTTGACAAGGGTGTTTGACTTTTGTGAAAGAAATGAGGTTACATAAAAACAATAAAAAAGCTAAAAAAAAATGGAAACAAAGTGGATATTGTGAAGTTTAATGGTTAAAAGATGAAAGTTATGCATTAATAGATAAATATTCACAATGTAAAATAAGTAAAATTCCAATTGTAAAATGGAATGCACACGGAATTGTGAAATATGTTCCTTGATTTCAGGAGTAGAAAGCAATTTCTTAAAATATATATTTATTATAATAAAAAAAGGATGAATAAAGTAGAAAAGTATTTCTCCCTGTAAATTCTTTTATTGTGTGTCTTACTGAGATTGTTTCCTTTCTTTAGTTCCACATTTCTCCATCTTTAGAATAACCAATGATGTTTTTCATGGTGTTAAAGTTGTCAAGATTTAAGAGTTGTGTTTTAAGTTCTCATTAGATTAGTTGGTAGTTTTTGACAAGGGTGTTTGGATTCAGTGGAAGAATTGAGGTTATGGAAAAACAATAAAGAGAGCTAAAAAATGGAAACAAAGTGGATATTGTGAAGTTAAATGGTTACAATATTGAAGCTGCATTAATAGATAAATATTTGTGGACTATTATTGTTGGAGGACTAGCAACAACAAATATAAGTGACAAAGATTGTATCAATATAGACAAGAGAGAACAATATACATTCTATTTTTTCCATGCATATTAGGTGATTCTTAATGTCTCTAAAGCCACATTAGCAAAGGAGATGTGGAAGAAGCTAAATTATTCATATGCTTCCAAGTCATTGGTCAATAAGATGTCATTGACAAGAAATGTTTCCACACTAAATATGAAGGAAGGGGCAAAGTTTGTTGAGATTTTAAAAGAGTTTAATACATTGATAAGCCAATTAGCTTCCATTCAGATTAGTGGAGTTTAGAGGATTGTTGTATTTCTCTCATCATTGGTATGTGAACTCTTGAGAGAGTTTGGTAATAACTATCAGTGGATATTTTGGGGATGATTCGAGGATTGAAACCATTGTGGGACAAGTATTGAATGAGGAGACAAGGTGACTATCAACAAGAGTGTCTTTAGATTTAGAGGCATTATTTACAAGAGGCCACTCTAGAGAAATAAAAGAAAATGCATTTCATGGTCGATTAAATTCCTAGGGAAGATAAACTAGAATCAAGAGTAAAATCAAATTGGTGTGCCATAAATGTAAAAAAAAAGGCATATAAAGAAAGATCTCCCTCTCTATTAAGGAAATTATATTTTACAAAGATTTCCCTCTCTATATTTTACCAACACTTCTTTATCTTCTCAAGCCTATAGTGAACAATGACAGATAGAATATGGAGCATCATTCCATATGACTCCACATAAGGAGTGGTTTTATTCATATGAAGATTTATATGGAGAGAGGATCTTCTTAGGAGTAGACAAAGACTATAATGTGGTAGGTAGAGGATCCATTCACATTAGATACAAAGATTGAAGAATTAAATATTTTCATAATGTGAGACAACCACCTAGGCTTAAGAGGAATATTCTTTCAGTGAGCTAATTCACTAGTGCAGGGGTTGGTGCACTTTTCCCAAGGAATATGTGCAATATTGTGAGAAGTGCAGTGGCATTGGCTAAGGGTACCAGTCTTGGTACTCTCTACATATTGGATATGAATACTTGTGTTAGTTAGTTATAGTTAGGGTTTTGGACTCTCTAAAATCTTCATGAAAGTCCACACATCTTCAACTCCATATGTTTGAGTTATGGGAGATGATGTGGCATCCACTCAATCCCATGGTGGTCAAAAGCATAGGTAAACTTGTTGAAGACATAACTTCTTCATAGAACTCTAATTGACGTGATCTTTGCACACTTGGAAAGCTTTTAACAAGTAGAACAACATTGCACTATGGATTTTGTCTCCAAAGTTATGATCTCCAAAACAATAATTTAACCTCAAATTGGCTTCAAAAGTTTTAGGACCATAGATCACCAAAATAGACTCTACCCTTAAAATGGGCCCTACAAGTCAATAGATCCAATCTTTCCACTTTGAAAGTATCCAAATAGAAGTGATCCATTTCAAATCATAGTGTAATTAAATGGAGTAGGATAAAAGATGCACACAATGAACATTTTTTTAGGCAATTGTTCTAGCACAATTTTGATGAAAACCTTGTGTTGCACATTTTCCCACCATAATCTCATTTCCACTCATAATTCCCTCATACCCCAAGGTTTTTGACACTCTGATTTAACTCCCAATTACACAAAATCCTAAAAACCACCCTAAATGTTTTATAGAGTTCGACGATGTAATTTTTGCCAACAATGTAATTTTGGTTGATAAAATTGTTGTTTTAAATGCAAATATAAATTTGGTGCCCTTGAATATCCCTATATTGTGCAATGTTAATATTTGATATTTGCAATTCCATCAAATCCAAAATGAAAATTGTCCAATTACAAGTTAAAATAACTAATTTCTCTTTAGTTATTTTGAGTGGCCACGAAATAAAAAATTCTTAAAATATTTAAATTATGGCATATCAAATTGAACTAGAAAATTTAATCTAAAAATTAACTAATGCTCAACATTTTCATGTTTTTTAAATAAACTTTTTCATTAGAATCTGCGAACAATCAATACGACCACTTTAAAAATGCAATCTCCCCATTTTGAAATTTAATCTAATCATGAAATTGATACAAAATATAACAAGTGATGTGTGGCAGCGTAGTCCCTGCCAAGTTAAATTGGGATAGGAAAAAGTAGCGGAGGCAGATGGAAACTGCAGCGGAGATGTGGCAAGCAACATGAAGCACAAGTGGTATACATGCACTAAATGACACGTGGCCTCTAGAGCCCCATTTATTTTTTGAAAGTCTATAATATATTTTGCTATATTGATAAATTCTGTCTATTTTGTCTGTATGTGTGCCAGCAGGAAAAAAAGTTATATTCAAATTAAGAAAATACAATTTCTACATAGTGGAATATAAAAATTTATGATGACATAAATATAAAAGGAGATAAAATAGTTTAATTAGAAATATATCATAAAATTTACATATTCCTGGGAATTTAAATGGATTTGTCATATAGACTGGTGGAATATAAAAATGTACGAGGACATAAATATAAAAGGAGATAAAAAACAATTTTATTTGAAATATATCAAAAAATAATATTGTCTGTTACATATTCCTGGAAATTTCAATGCGTTTGTCATATATACTGGGATTGGGGCTCTCACAGACCATAATAGAAATATGTACAAGAAATAGGATTGTAGAAAGAAGAAGTGGGCGACGGTCGAGTGTAATACCTACAAAGAATAAATTGAAAGGTATCAGTCATTGGGTAGACATTTCTATTTTAAAAAGTGGAATAACTGAGTTGATAGACAAAGAAGGATGTGATGAGTAGACTTATAGTGATGGTACATATGACACCTTTTGATATTTGCTTGTTGATGCCTTTTCATTGATGTCATCGACGACTATTGGAATGGTGGAAACTACCTGTTTCCTTCTGTTAGTGACCTGCTTCAATTCCCCTTCGAGCCATTCTTCAATGTAGCTTCTCATTGGGGCGACGTTGATCTCATTCCATATTTAAATGTTGAAAAGTTACTTTTCTAATTCCCTAAAGTCGATAGAAAGATTACGCAGAGCCTGATCAATTTCCTCATTCTGTAATGAATAGTCGACTAGCCAGTTGTCGACGTCATCTTGACCATATTCAAGGATGCTGTAAAACTTTTCCAAAGACAATGCCTTAAAAAGATCAACCTGTTTATCAAAGACTTGCTTAGTTAAGGGCAAGGAGTTGACGATTAAGTTGGGGTCTTGGAAGTCGTTGATCCTTCCAGCTAAGTTTTTTCTGGACAACTTTGTGAATAATTTTTCTTTCTTTGATATGGATTGTTCACATGACTGAACAATGAGATGCAGGTTCTTCACTTTTTCTTTGCAGCATGCATTTAATTGATCGATCCAATTTTTGGATGGGAGATCTTGTTGTCTTCTTCTTGCTTCTATCATGTTGTTGACAATGGTTCCAAAAGGAAGGAATGTGTTTAAATAGAAATGTTCTGCATATTTTAACTCCGCTTGCAAATGTTCGAGAAAATTATGTGCCCTCGTTCCAAGGGAAGTCATGGTTTGTGATGTTTCCCACGCCTCAGTAATCAGTTTCATTCTTTTATTGATATTATTCTCCACATATCCTCTACACTATGCGAGGAGGCTGGAGGATCCTTTTAACTTTGCTGCAGGGGTGGCAGGCATGGCTATTGCCAAAGGATTGACAAGCAATGGCATAGGAATCAAAGCCTCTTCCAATTCCTTGACCCAGTCCTTTAGTCTGGCATTCTCAGCCTCAATGCCTCCAATAGAATCATCAAGTGCATCTGTGATCGCTATTTGAATTCAAAAGATTTGGGATGGACACATCTTCACAAGGTTAACCTATGAATGAGATTTTCCTTTCTTATTTTTTACATATTTTTTTTCAATAATCAATTTTTTGGATTGGTTGTCAAAAACAATGCTCTAGAACATGAAGGATTCATCTTTGTCAAAATTTTCGGTATAAGATATGTCCATTGGACGACTATGCTGGATCGCGTCTCTGGGCTGATCAAGGTAGCAAAATAGGCTACTCAGATCAGGCTCAAGTTCCATGTTCTCACTCTGAATTTACGACTCTTCCACCTATCCCACAATATGTTTTCTCTTCTTGTCTACTGGAAGCTTGTGAGAACTATCAATTTTAGGGTGAGGAGGGTCGTTATATCCTCCTCCGTTTGAAGAAATCTGAGTTTGTTTGTTGTTGTGGTGGGCCATTGGAGCGATGCTCCGGGATGTCATACTTTTGGGAGTGTTATTTGTCAATTGAACACTCTTCTCACCTGGGCATTTTCCCTATTGCTTGTACAATTCAATGGTGCTTTGTAGTGTGTCTAGCTCGTCGGCATTAGAAGCATGAGCGTTTTCACCAGTGTCTCTATTTTCGGTCAGGTGTTTTTTGAAAAAAAAATTGTCGTAGCCAAGTGTTTGTAAATGTTGTAAAAAAAATTATTGGGGTCGAACCCTCTTAGGCTTTCAACATATCTTAGGTTCAAATTGCTAGAATGGGCTGCAAATTTGTCAATTTTGTTGGCGTTCGTCAACACAAAGTCCACGACTTTCCAAGGCAAAGGGATGAACTATTTTTTCTCTTCTCTTGGAATTAATGCAACCAGTAGTTGTATTGCCTTACTACTTCTTTAACAAACATTATGTCTGTAATGTGACATGGAAGGAGAGAAGGTTTTTCCCTGGAGCCAAAAATCCTTGTCACAGTTTAATTATCCATATGTTCAAGTTCCCCCTTCCTGTCCAAAAAAATGGTTGCTTGTTCAGATATGCGGGTAGCATCTTCTCCTAACAACAAAACTTTGAAAACAGACAGGAAACCATTAAAAACCTCATAAAAATAGTGGGAGGCCTTGTGCTTCCACAAGGCTCAGTACCAGAACGTTACTGGGTCGAATTCCCAGTTGACCTTCTTGGAGAGAGACAGTTTTGGAAACTGGAAGTAATGTGTTATCACAAAAACTAAGTAGGACGACATAAAAAATTTATTCTCCTTTTTGAAGCTTGAAAATTGGGAATAGATTTCATGGGAAATTAGCTTTCCTGAATAAAAAATGGCTTGTTCCTTGATTGTGAAATACAAAATATAAAGAGCCATCCGAGAGATAGTTGTTGTGGAATCATGTCCTGTTATTCTTGTAAACAACCAGGCAATTTCCCGAAATGGATTTCTAAATGAACTAACCTGGAAGATTGTGATATCTTTAGGAATTACCATCGGGTCTTCCAAGAAATCGGGCAAAAGGTCCAACCCATTATTATGCTTTATTAGGAACTGCTTGCAATCTTCTCCTTTGAATGTCAATGTTGGCTCTGACAATCTTAACATCTGGTGGAAGACTTGAGGTGACAAAGAAATAGAAAAGCGGTCCCGCAGTGGAATAATTCTTTTGTCTGAAATAAATTTATTGCCGCACCAATATACCAGCTCCTTACAATCAAAAACTTCAGGGACATAGCCTGCACGAGCAATCCCATAGGTCCAAATTACTTCATTCTAGGCGGCAGGGATGAGTGATAAGAACATGCCCTGGACCATTGGAAGTTCTGGTCCTCGCGCCCGAATATGTTCACTGTATCTCCACAGAACTATTGTCGAGTTGATGCCATATGTTTATGAGAACGTTCGTTTTCTCCAAATGATGGTTGAAATGAACAGTTGGAGGCGATAATATAACTCTTCGCAAATGTTGGTTCAATGCTTATGAATGGGAAATCTCCTCAAACCTTTTGATGATTAATGACAATCTGTATGGGTGCTGCATGATTAATGACAATCTATATGGGTGCTGGATTGGAGGTTTCGTGAACGTGCCAAGACGACGATGTGTGAATGACATTTCATGATTTTGAAATCAATAGTCAGAAGGGATAATATAACCCTCCGCAAATCTTGGTTTAATGCATATTAATAGGAGATCTCCTCGATCCTTTCACCCATCAATGACAATCTATACAGTTCCTGCACGATGAGTTGTTAGAATTAAATGTCACTAATTACATATTTAGAAACAAGATATATATATATATATATATATATATATATATATATATATATATATATATATATAAACATTTTTGTATTATAGATAAGTGTGAAGGTCATGGAGACGAGGAAGAGCAAGGAACAAATGGCAAGGTCTGAAAATAAGTCAGAAGAGATTCAAAATAGGGTTACGGGGGATACTCAGGAGAGGTGAGTGTCCGACGGTCAAATTTTATGTATCGGAATTTTTGACTGCAAAACGTGTAAAACAGAAGAGAGCATGATGGGGTAGTTCAACGGCTAGTTTGTATATTTGTGGAATTCCAGGAAAGTGACTAAGTATGGAATAGGGAAATGGTTGGTCGGACTCGTTTTCATAATCAAGGATTGAATATTTCGTGAACGGACCAACCCGACGACACACAAATGGCATTCCATGATGTTTGAAATTTACACTCGGAAGGGATAATATAAACATCTGGAAATTTTGGTTTTATGCGTATTAATGGGAGATCTCCTCAAATCCTGGTTTAGCATTAATGCTTACTAATTGCATACTTAGAAATAATATCTTATATATAACTTCTAATTACTAATTGCAAAGGGCATGGGAAAAGGAAACAACGATTATGAATTAGATATTTCTTGAACCCGCCAACCCAACGATCTGCGAAAGAAATTCGAAGAAATGGTGAAGTATGGAAAGCGGACGGGCGGGCTTCAAAATGGGGTGACAATAGTTCCACAGGAGACATGAGGACCCGACCATCAAATTGCATGTCTCAGACGTTTTCAGTGCAAAATATGTACCACGGAAGAGGGAATGATAGGTAGACTATAATACGGAAGGCAGTATGATGTGAGTCTGGTTATAAATTTGTATAGCACGGAAGTCAGGGTACTGTTTGCAGGTCATGGAATAATAGAAGTGCAATCTAGAGCCCGCCTACCCAAGAATATGTGGTCGGAGAAGTGGTTGGGTATGGAATGGGGAAGTGGTCGGTCGGTGTCGTGATATAAAAGCATGAGTGAAAACATCAACTCACAAGTTCACGTACCTGTGCAGTGAGACATTTTCGGAAAAATGAATAAGTGACGAGAAAGATAAAGTACAGGGAAAAGAGAAACATATATTTGGTTAAGTATAGAAGACAGAAAAGAAGGGCTAATATATTCACATCTATAATAGATATCCCATTTCCTGGCAAGATCTTTTCTTCATGTTTCTGGAAAAGTTATATACTTATTGCATATACTTGGAAAGAAATGAAAAGGTGGTGGGCACAAAAAACAACGACTAGGAATTGGAAATTGTCTGAACCCAGTAACCCGATGATCCGTGAAAGACATTGCAAGAAATGGTCGTGGAAAGCAGTCGGATGGGTTTCAAAATAGGCCGACAAGGGTTCCCAAGGAAACATGAGGCCCTAAAAGTCAAATTGTATTGATCAGAACTTTTGAGTGCATTTGTAACACGGAAGAGGGACTGATGTAGGAATCTGAAAGACGGGCTTCAAGATAGGTTGGCAAGGGTTCCCGAGGAGACACAAGGGCCCGACGGTCAAATTGTATTGATTGGAACTTTTTAGTGCATACTGTTTAACATGGAAGAGGGGTTGATGTAGGAGTCATGAACCCGCAAGTCCGCCAACCCGTCCAGCTAGACATTTTCGGAAAAACGACTAAGTGACGAGAAAGATAAAGTACAGGGAAAAGAGAAACGAGACTTTGTTTAAGTATATAAGATGAAAAAGAAGGTCTAATATATTCACATCTGTAATAGATATTTCATTTCATGGAAAGATCTTTTCTGCATGTTTTTGGAGAATTTATATACTTATTGCATATATTTGGAAAGAAGTGCGAAGGTGGTGGGCATAGAAAACATCAACTAGGAATTGTAAATTGACTGAACCCGCCAACTCGACGATCCACGGAAGAAATTGCAAGAAATGGTCATGGAAAGTGGTCGGACAAGCATCAAAATAGGCTGACAAGGGTCCCGGAGGAGACATGAGGGCCCGATGGTCAAATTGTATTGATCGAAAATTTTGAGTGCATACTATGTAACACAGAAGAGGGTTGATGTAGGAGCCCGGAAGTCAATTTGTATATCTTGGAAGCGGGGGGGTTGTTTGCATGTCAAGGAACACTAGAAGTACAGTCCGCATGTCCAGGAATCCGCAAGCGAAAAAATTCGGGTAAATATGGAATTGGAGGCACGAAAGAGATTTCAAGAAATGGTGAGATATGGAAAGCGAACGCAGGGGCTTCAAAAAGAGGTGACAATAGTTCCTCGGGAGATGTGAGGACCCGAAGGTCAAATTGCAGGACTCGGAACTTTCGTGTGCAAACTGTGTATCACGGAAGAGGGTATGATGTGGGAGTGCGGAAGCAAATTTGTATATCGCAGAGGTTCGGGTGTTGTTTGCAGGCCACAAAACAATGGAAGTGCAATATAGAGCCCGCCTTCCTGGGAATTCACGATCTGAAAAGTGCCTAGGCATCGAATGGATAGTGGTTGGTCGGAGTCACATTTTCGGAATTGTAAAATAGAATGTACATGGAATTGTGAAATATGTTCCTTGATTTTATGAGTAGAAAGCAATTTCCAAAAATCTCTATTTATTATAATAACAAAAAGATGAATAAAGTAGAAAAATATATGTCCCTCTAAATTCTTTTATCCTGTGTCTTCTTGAGATTATTTTCTTTCTTTAGTTCCACATTTCTCCATCTTTAGAATAACTAATGATGTTTTTCATGGTGTTAAATTTTTCAAGATGTAAGAGTTGTATTCCAAGTTCTCATTAGATTAGTTGGAAGTGTTTACAAGGGTTTTTTCCTTCAATGAAAGAATTCGGGTTAAGGAAAAACAATAAAGAGAGCTAAAAAATGGAAACCAAGTGGATATTGTGAAGTTTAATGGTTACACGATTGAAGTTGCATTAATAGATAAATATTCATGGACTACTATTGTTGTAGGACTAGCAAATATAAATGACAAAGAATGTATGAAGATGGACAAGAGAAAACAATCTACATTCCACCTTTTCCACGCAAATTAGGTGATTCTTTATGTCTCTAAAGCCACATTAGCAAAGGAGATGTGTAAGAAGCTAAATTATTTGTATGCTTCCAAGTCATTGGTCTATAAGATGTCATTGAAAATAAATGTTTCCAAACTAAATATGAAGGAAGGGGTAAATTTTGTTGAGAATTTAAAAGAGTTTAATACATTGATAAGCTAATTAGCTTCCATTGAGATTAGTGGAGTTTAGAGGATCATTGTATTTCCCTCCTCATTGGTATGTGAACTCTTGAGAGAGTTTGGTAATAGCTATTAGTTGATCTTGTGGGGATGATCCAAGGATTGAAACCATTCTGGGACAAGTATTAAATGAGGAGACAAGGTGACTATCAGCAAGAGTATCTTTAGATTTAGAGGCATTATTTACAAGAGGCCACTCTACATAAATAAAAGTAAATGGATTTCATGATTGATTCAACTCCTAGGGAATATCAACTAGCATCAAGAGTAAATTCAAATTGATGTGCCATAAATGTAACAAAAAAGGGCATATAATGAAAGATTCCCCTCTCTATAAAGGAAATTATATTTTACAAAGATTTCCCTCTCTATATTTTGCCAACACTTTTTTATCTGCTCAAGCCTATAGTGGAGAATGGAAAATAGAATATGGAGCATCATTCCATATGACTCCATATAAGGAGTGGTTTTATTCATATGAAGATTTGTGTGGAGGGAGGATTTTCTTAGGAGAAGATAAAGACTATAATGTGGTAGGTAGAGGATCCATTCACATTATATATACATATGGAAGAATTAGGTATTTTCATAATGTGAGACCAACACCTAGGCTAAAGAGGAATCTTCTTTCAGTGAGCCAATTCACTAGTGTAGAGGTTGGTGCATTTTTCACAAGGAATATGTGCAATCTTATGAGAAGTGCATTGGCATTGGCTAAGGGAATTAGTCTTGGTACTCTCTACATATTAGATATGAGTACTTGTGTTAAGGTTAAGACTAATGCTGCAACAACTAAGAAGAGACAATCCTTCAATAAAGCATATAAAGCTTGTTGAAGGATGCATGCTTTATAATAGGAGAATGGGCCCACTTGAATGAGAAAAGTCTACATGACATGCACTCCAAAGGAATGGTTAAAGCTGTGATTTTAATGTTGATTCCTTTGAGTTTTGTGAATCATGTGTGTTAGGTAAATGTGTAAATATTAAGTTTTATTTAAGCTCGTGTAGAGATAGAGATATATTAGACTTAGTTCATTTAGACATACATGGCCTATGAGTGTGGCCTCTATTGGTGGTGCTCAATAATTTTCCACTTTTAGACATGATTTCAATCGGAAGACATCAGTTATGTTTCTAAAGAAAAAAAGTGAGATCTTTAACTCCAAAAAATATGTTGTTATGGTGGAGAGGCAAAGTGATCGAAAGGTGAAAGCCATAAAAAGTGATAATGGTGGGGAATATTTCTCAAAAGAGTTTGGTGTATTCTATGAAATGCATGGGAATACAAAACTGCATGATATTCCCCATAGAAAAATGGAGTGGAAGAGAGGATGAATCGTACCCTAGTGGAGAATCCAAGATGCATGATAACTAATGAAAAATTGGGTAGAGGTTTTTGGGAAAAATCAATTGCAACAGCTCGTTACTTCGTCAATTTGTCACTTAGTTCAACTTTGGGTGATAGGACAAAAAAGAAATATTGGAGTGGGAGAAAACCATATGTTTCTCACTTGAGAGTCTTTGGTTGTGAGCTTATATCCATGTACTTAAGGGAACCAAAAACAAGTTGGATGAAAAATCCAAAAAGTGTGTTCATTGGATATGGAGAGCTTATTGGAGTCAAGGGTTATATGCTATGGACACCACATGAAAACATGAGTATTTTAGTCAAGATGGCATATTCAAAGAAGAGATACCTAGAAAAGATGAACAACAAAAGGAGAAAAATGATGAAGAGTTGTGTTGTAAAGAACAACAAAGAATCAAATTCCATCACTGTTAGAGTAGAATCTAGTTGAGAAACATTCAAATTTTTAAGCATACATGATAGTGAAACTGGACAAAGAAAACTTGATAGACAATAAAGCTAAGAGATCATAACACAATATTCAATCCCATCGGAGAAATAAGAGTATAGTTCAACTCTTACATAAGATCCAATTTTACTAAAGGAACCCATAATGTAAAACACATTCATACTAATGGAGGAGAACACAAGGGAGTTCGTGAAAATAGTTCAATAGCCCAGGAGAAGCTAGAGAACTAGGAATCAACTTGAAAGGTACAGTTATGGTAGTGAATATTTTGATAATTTTTGTGGTTGATCTTCCATTGGTGAGGATCTTAAAATTGTTGAAGAGGATCTAAATTGTCTTGAAAGTGCACAGTAGAAAAATGAAATGAGGGAATAAATGGAATCTCTAAAAGAAAACAAAGGATGAGTTTTAAAAGAGATGCCACAAGACAAGAAGATTGTTGGTTGGAAATCCACATTCAAAAATAATTTAAAGGTTGACGAAACAATGGAAAGATAGATAGAAAGATTGATAGCAAAGGGATATTTTTAGGTTCAAGGAATAGACTACCAAGAAACATTCCCACTTGTAGAAAAAATTACTTCTATTAGGATATTGTTAGCCTTAGAAACAACTTATAATCTATGGAGCAAAGGGATGTCAAAATAATATTTCTTCACAGAGACTTGAGGAGGAGATAGTCATGGAGCAGTTAGAAGGATTTGTGTTAGGAGGAATGAACTTGGTTTGTAAGCTCTGGAAATCAATTTATATGGGTTGAAACAATCCCCAAAGAAATGGTACATAAAATTTGACGACCAAAAATACTTGGAACATAAAAAATCATTTATTGTGACGACCAAAAATACTTGGAACATAAAAAATCATGTACATTAAAAATGATTAAATCTGATCATTTCCAATAACTATACACTTATCATTATCATATAAGTAATGAACAAATTCAAATTTAAATTTAAATTATTTATTTGATGCAAAACATTGATCCATGTCCAATTTGATAACCTCAGATGGTTTCAAATCTTGCATGAATTCCCATCCGATTAGCTGGCAGTGAATCCATTGCAATTAAACCCATCCACTTTCCATCTGTCCCTCTTCTCGACTCGTCGCCTTTAACACCATTGTCTCCGGTAGCACCAATTCCAAGGAATACAGAGTACGCGTGGACTATGAAAATGAGATTTAAAATTTAAGAGGGAATTGATAGCGTGAAAGTTTGGTGGATTCAAATTTTTAAACTTAAATTGAGAGAAGTCGAGCAGGAGTGACAAAGTTTTGGAGTAACAACCCCAATGGCAGATTGGGGAGCAGATTAAATCTTACTTCCAGTTTTGGGCTTCCTAGCACTACAGGAAGCCAAAGACTGGAAGTATGACATGCTCGTGAAAAGGTGAGGACTATGCTTGTTATTTTCTTTTTAAGTATGACATGCATATAAAGAAAGTTGAACTCACTATGGAGTTGCCATAAGCATTGTGCCATGTGCAGCTGTTACAAGGTCTTCTACTTAGTTTGTTATGTTCACAATATCCCACTGCTTTGCTCTTCTCAATTATCTAACAATAAATTAATACAAGAAGAATGGAACCCCTTCATTTAACATGGTTGTTTAGAGTCAATGTTAGGGGTTTTACATGTTTCAAATCCTAATTATAGTTAGGGTTTTGGACTCTCTAGAATCTTCTTGAAATTCCACACATCTTTAGCTCCATATGTGTGAGTTATGGGAGATAATGTGGCATCCACTCAATCCCATGGTGGTCAAAATCATAAGTAAACTTGTTGGAGACATAACTTCTTCATAGAACTCTAATTCAGATGATCTTTGCATAGTTGGAAAGCTTTTAACAAGTAGAACAACATTGGGCTATGGAGTTTGTCTCCAAAGTTATGATCCCCAAAACAATCATTTAAAGCTTCAAATTGACTTCAAAAGTTTTAGGACCATTGATCACCAAAATAAAATCTACCCTTAAAATGGGTTGTACAAGTCAATAGGTCCAATCGGTATCAAAATAGAAGTGATTCATTTGAAATCATAGTGTAATTAAATGTTTTAGAATAAACGTTACACAGAATGAACATTTTTTTAGGCAATTGTTCTAGCAAAATTTTGTTGAAAACCTTGGTGTTGCACATTTTCCCACCATAATCTCATTTCCACTCATAATTCCCCCATACGCCAAGGGTTTTGACACTCTGATTTAACTCCCAACTACACAAAATCCTAAAAACCACACTAAATGTTTTATAGAGTGGTAATTTTTGCCAACATTGTAATTTTGGTTGATAAAACTATTGTTTTAAATGCAAATATAAATTTGGTGCTCTTGAATATCCTTATATTGTGCAATGTTAATATTTGATATTTGCAATTCCATCAAATCCAAAATGAATATTGTCCAATTACAAGTTAAAATAACTAATTTCTCTTTAGTTATTTTGAGTGGCCACGGAATAACAAATTCTTAAAACATTTAAATTATGGCATAGCAAATTGAACTAGAAAACTTAATCTAAAAATTAACTAATGCTCAACATTTTCATGTTTTTTAAATGTAAAAATGCAATCTCCCCATTTAGAAATTTAATCTAATAATGAAATTGATACAAAATATAAAAAAATGCAATCATATGAAATCATTTTTTTTGAAAAGTTGGGTGTGGTTGGAAATATTGTCTTTTGTTAAATCTATTTAGGTTTACACCACTTTTTGATCCATAAGTAATGTCTAAAATTGCTTTTAATTGACTAAGAGCTCATATTTTGGTCATAAAGTAAGATCTAACTTTGTTTTTTATTTTTTTATTGACTAAGAATTCGTCTTCCTCAAGTAAGGAAACAAGTTCCTACAAACCACCACAGAGTTATCTCAAGTAACATAGTTTTCCTTAAATAACAATGATAAATCAATGCATATTACATTTGTAACTAGTAACCAATTAACCAGAAAAGTAGTGATGAATGGTTGTTATTCACTTGCCTCTAAGCCGATGGGGATTATTATACAATGGGTCGGGCTACTCAACTGGGATCCACTAATACACTGGGGAATAAATGATAGATAATTTTATCAGGTTCAATTAAAAATAAAAAGAATGTGGCCCGAAAATAGAATGTTCAGTTGAGTCATAGTGTGGTGCCCACCACCAAGCGGTGACATGCAACATCAAACACTAACTGCCACATCACGTGGATATTTTCTATAAACACGCTCTTTTTATCAATATGATAGCTGTCACTACATGGCTCATAGTTGATCCTTTCAAATATCAAGTTTAACGTTCGTAAATATGGAAAAGTGTACTTTAATAAAAGTTTTATTTTTGTTTTATTTTGATTGAAATCGAGCGAGGAATGGTTGAATCTGCATATTTAAGTGGTTAAGTTCGTAGAGTTGAAGTGTCAAAGTGGTTTTTCAGCATGCTGAATCTATTTATGCATTCAAAAATGCAATTTAAACAACAAAAAATAACCATTTTATCTAGATTTACATCAAACCAAAAAACCCAAAAATAAAACTTTTCACCAATACCAAAATGTGCCTACCTACAAAGTAAGATTCTACTTTGGACCACCTATTAGCACTACTTTACTCTGTCAGTATTTAACCTTGTGGCAATCTTAGTTTTCGAAAATGAATATGAACAATAAATATGACCAGAAGTGACATAAATTTAAAATATTAAAAGTTCTGTTTTGATTTAAAATATATATGACAAGAAGTGACCGAAATTTAAAATATTAAGAGTTTTATTCGGATATAAGTTTTGTTTAGGGTGAGTTGAGTTTTATGTTATTGGATTCAAGAACCAATCAACCACTATGAATCCAAAGACTTCGCCAGTGGCAACTAAAATTTTAGTTAACTCTTAAGTAATTCAAATCATCCAAATTCATGAAAACTTTGAATTCTCATATAGTCTTTATTTCAATTAAAAAATATGTTTCATGATTAAACTTTCTGTTTTTGGACCTAGCTATACCTTTCTTTGGTCTCCAACCTTTTTCTAGTAGCTTAGTTTAAACGTTTTACTTTTTGGCTGTTTTACATGGATTTTTTTCAGTCTGATTGGAACCACAAATTTGAGTGGCTAAGTTTGTATAATCAAAGTGTCCCAAGAGTTGGATCGAAGACAATTAATTACTCCGAGCAATTAAGGGTATAAAGGAGATATGCATCCATCTTTCAAGGGAAATCTTGATGGATTCCAGGTTTGGTCAATGGCAAAATTTATGTTGAGAGCGGTTTTATTATACAGAGTTGACTAAAATATACAGTCGCTTCTCACAATTTCTACATGGGGAAGTGAAAATTTACCATGTATCGACAGATAAGGTAGTAGAGCACTCTTGCACGAGAAGGATATTATACTTCTCTCTGCAGTGTAGTTCTTGTAATATCAGATTTGCTGGGATTTTTTTTTATTTTTGCAAAGAGAGATTCAGATTGAGATATTGTTGTGTTGTTGGGGCGGTGCAGGCAAAGGCCATAATGATCGTGGCGGGTGGGGCGCGAAGAGACAAAGACAAGTATAACTATGGATTTGGTGGCGGGTGGGATTTGGTGACAACGAATTCCTCCAAGGATGGATTTGGATCTTATTATTCCACGTTGGTTGCAATTAAAATAGACCAAGTTAAAATATGGATAGGAGTCCATTTAATAATCAGTTTCTTGTGTAAATGTATATAAATTTATGTAAGCCCGTAGAGGTAGATACAACATAGTGAGAGTATATGAGAGAACTTGCAAGTCTACTGTAATCTCCATGATCTGAATAATAAGACAACCGATGCCTTTACTTGGTGGACGTAGTCCAACGTTTGGGTGAACCACATGAAATCCTTGTGTTTCTTATCTGTGTGATTGCTAATTATCATATGTGAATTATGTTTTCCGCATTTGCAATTCTAACAAGTGGTATGAGAGCTGGTTGGAGGAGAGGGTGTTGAGAGTGTCAAATTCTCGGAGGAGTCGCAGGAGTGAAACCTGTGTACAATGCGTCGATTTCCACATCATCACAGGGGCCTCCTCTTGGAAGGTGCAACGTCCTATTAGCCAAACTTCTACTTCGTGAAAATTCCTTAGATCGTCGCACCCTGGTTGTTTCATCTTTGAAGCATGTCGCAGGGAAGGTGCATCGGGAGGTGCAATGACTCCCTAAAAATTAGCATGGTAAAAATCATTTTTTTTATTACTTTTTTGTTTTTTTAAAGTTGAGGTGAAGGTTGTCGTGAGGTGAAAGTATGAAAGGTATGAAAGGTTGTTGTGAGGTGAAAGTATGAAAGGTTATCGTGAAGGTGAAAGCTT